>JAMAJV010000058.1:0-44670 GCA_023628835.1 Sordariomycetes sp. S4602
TAAATAGTCTTTATAATTCCTAGATATCTATAGAGAGGCAACTTATAAATCCCTTAAACAAGTTCCTTAATTACCTCTTATAGTATAAAGATCTTCCTATGCTTCTTCTAGAATTGCCCTTCTTAATATAAGTTAGGGTTGCTAGCTAAGCTAAGGCTTTAGTTATAAGCTATAAAGAGTATATCTATCTATTGCATATTATATATAATAGTATAGGTAGCAGTAGTAATAGCTAGGCTTCTATCTTCCTATGCTTAAAGCAGTGCTATTAGTTCTATAACTGCTTTTTAGAAGTAGTCTAGTTATCTACTTAGTATATCTACTCTTCTGTTCTAACTTCCTTTTTAGTATATAATCTAAAAGTTAAACTCTAATAGGAATTCCTACTATCTAACTTATTATCTATTAAGTTGTTTAGTAGTAGTAAATGCTATAAGGTTGCTATAGTCTATATAGACTGTGATAGTGTGCTAGGCCTTAAGAAGGTAGTGTTTCTATTCCTTAAAGGCTTCTATAATTGCTATTATCTCTTTATTAGATACTAGATAGCATATCTAGGTGCTGTTAAACTTTTTTAATATAAAGGCTATAGGGTATAGGTTTCCTTCTTTATCCTGTTATATAAGTTATACCCCTATTCTAAAGTTAGATATATTAGTTTTAACTTTATATAGTTCTTTAGGTTTTGCAATTTTCTATATAGGTTCTTCTGTAATAATTTGTTTAGTTGTTTCTATAGCTTTCTACTATTCTAGGCCCTATTCCTATTTTGCATCTCTCTTTATAAGGTCTGTTAATACTTTAATATTAAGCAAGTAGTATATAATATATTATTAGTAATAGTTATATAGTCTAAGGAATCCTCTAACTTCCTTAACTATAGTTAGCATAGGCTATTCTAATATAGCTTAGACCTTTAATTTCTATATACTTACTTCTCTATATTAGATAATATATCTAAGGAACTTAACTTCCTTAATATAAAAGTAGCATTTCTTAGGTTCTACTAAGAGGTTTATATCTTATAGTCTCCTTAAGACCTTATAGATATATTGCTTATATATCTCTAAGTTATCTAAGTAGACTAGGATATTATTAAGGTAAGTAAATATAAAGTTATCTAGGTACTTCCTAAGTATATTATTAATTATAGCTTAGAAGGATGCTAGGGCATTTATAAGTCTAAAAGGTATAATAAGGTATTTAAAGTGCCTATACTTTAAGTTAAATACTATTTTCTACTTATCTTCTTCCTTAATCCTAATTAGATTATAGGCACTCTTTAGGTCTATTGCTATAAAGATCTATACTTATCTGATTTAATCTTATTGCTTATTAATCCTTAGTAGCAGTATTTAGTCTTTAGTTATTACTTTATTAAGCAGTTAGTAATTAATATAAGGTTATAATTTAGTTATATTCTTCTTTAGTACTTATAGGATTAGGTATCCTGCTAGGGATGTTAATTATTATATATATCCTTTTGCTAAGTTATTATTAACAAATTTCTTCTCTGCTACCTATTATTGTTTATTAGCTAGGTATAGCCTATATTTCTTAAGTTGCGTTCCTTCTTTTAAGGGTATCTTATAGTCCTATTCTATATGTTAAGGTAGTCTAGTATCTAATCTTCTTTAAAATACCTTTATATATTAATAGTATTCTTCTAGTACTCCTTCTAGTATAGTGTCTCTTACTAGTCTAGATCCTAAATATCTAATGCCTTCTTATTATATAGCTATAATAAGTAATCTTATAAGGTATAACTTGCATACAGAGCGTTTTTGTTATCCCTTTCTAGTAGCTAAGTCCTTTATATTCCTTAAGCTCTAAGTTAGTTTGTTTTCCTAAAACAGTTAGCTAGTTGCCTAGTTAATCCTTAGGTTGCTTTCCTTTAGCTATAGGATTCCTAGAATTACTAGATAGGAAGCAGTCCTAGTAATGTTAAAGCAGACCTGTTCCTTCCTAGTTCCTATAGTTAATATAAAGTGCACTGTCTTATGCTAGACTATCCTGCTATTATAGGTTATTAGGCTACTATTAAATGTTATAAGTAGGTAGGGTTCTTCCTTTTATATCTATAGTAGTTAGTAATAATTAATAATTTATAGTGCAATATAGTTTCTATTTAATCTGCTGTCTATAAGCGCTTTTATAGGGTTTCTATTAATCTTAATATTTAGGATTAGATGTTATCCTAGGTTCTATATTATAAGGCATTTTGCTATTCCCTAGCAGTTCTACTTCTGCCTGCTAATTAGTTTTTTAGCTAAGTTATAATAGTGTCCTTATAATCTTTATCTGTCTGGTTTATATACCTGGTTAGTAGGCTGTCTAATATTTAGATAGCCTCTATGGTCTGCTTCTAAGTTTTCTCTTAAATACTTGCAACCTATTATATAAGTTCTATAAGTGCTTCTTCTTTATTATAGATCTTCTTCTGTAATCTCTAGATGCCTTTATCTTTCCTACTTATTATATGCTATAGCTATATAATCTTATTGCTATTCTTATTAAGGGTTCTTTGCCTAAAGATATATATAGTGTAGTTCTTCCTTGCTTTTGCTGTCTTAAGCTGCTAGATTTCTTTGTCCTTAGTTTTACAGTTCCTATAGCTATTGTCTTTAAGCATGTCCTAAGAGTTGTCTAATTCCTTATAGGTTAGGGGCTTAGTCTTAATTACCTCCTAATCCTGTTATAATTCCTCTTCTTTATTAAGGTTCTTCTAGATTAATTTCTTATAGTTGTCTTATTATTCTAGACTAGTTGCTTCTAGATATAAGTAGATATTTGTTAGTTATTCTAGAGTGCTGCTCTCTCTCTTATTATTCTTTACAAGTATTAATAAGAAGCTTTCTAGCTTCTTCTAGTTCTATCTCTCTACAAGCCTCCTAGCTATATATTATCTCTAATATTCACTTAGATAGTTATCTGCCTCCTAAGCAAGTTGTTTTTTGTTTGCTTTATATTTAGTTATGTTTATAGCTATAGTAGCTATAGGTGGTTGATTTTCTTTGTTGTTTTTGTCTTTAGGTACTAGGCTCTACTCTAATAGTTAAGTTCTAAAACCTTTCTTCTCTTCTTCTATTTTATATTTAAGGTTAATTAAGAGGTTTATAGTTAGTAGCCTGTTCTATAGTTTATAGATATATCTATAAACTTTAAGGAATAGGGTTATATTGTTCTTTGCTATATATAGGTATGCCCTCTAAAGTTTTATAACTTCTTTAAGAGTTTTCTTAAGCTATTCTTGCTAAGATGCTAAGGGAAACTATTCCTTATTGTATAGTAGTAATAGAATAGTCCTAATAATTGCTTAGTCCTTATAGCGCTAAGCCTAGATTCTGTCTATAAGTTCCTAAGGCCCTATTTCTTTGTTATCTTCTTCTATGCTAGGTTGTTAACTATCTTTAGGTTTTTTAAATTCTTTAATTTCCTTAATTTATCCTTATTCCTAATTATAGGTGTCTTAGTGTGTTTAGTATTCCTTTAGTTTATAGGCTGTCTAGTGCTTAGTAGTATACTTTAGGGTTTAGCTAATACACTCTTCTTTAGCTTGCTATTGTTTGTTTTTAAGGCATATAAGTTTAGCTTTAGTATAATCTATATGTTTGTTGTTATAGTCCTATCTGTTAATGTTAGTAAGCTTAATTTAGGGTATGTTAGTTGTGCTAACCTGCTAGTTGTTAGGGACTAGCTTTTAGTCCCTTAGCTTCTTATATTCTCTAGCATAGTGTCCTATCTTCTTATACTAGAAGCACTTAATACTCTTTTTGTCCTTAGGGGCGCCCTATTAATTAGCGTTAAGCTCTATTAGCCTGCTATAGGTGCCCTATAATATGTTTCTGTTATATTGTTTTTAGCTAGTGTTAGCTTGCTAGTTCTTTTAGTATATTCCTTATGGCTGTTGCTTGTTCTTTTTGCAGCGTTATTTATAGAGACAGTTATTAATTCTAACTATAATCTCTATATACTTGCCTAAAGCGTTAGGCTAGTTATGCTTAATAAGTTAGTCCTTAATATTGTCTTTAAGTCTGTAATAGAATACTGCTATTAGAGGTTTATTATCCTAGTTAAGGTGTAAGGAGACTTGTTAGAATATAGTGGCATACTATAAGGCTAACCTAGTCTGTTAGAGGGCCTTAAGCTGTTGTTTGTTTACTTATTTCTTATTTAGGTCTCTAAATGCTTCTTTAAGTGCTTCCTTAAACTTCTTATAGTTTTAGAAGATCTGCTTAGTTTTATTATCCTAGTCCTCTTTGTTATTAGTTAGGTAGTCCTATATAATAGGTTTAAACTATGCTAAGGCTAGTCTGCTAAGAAGTAAGGTAGCGCAGAGGACCTTATTATAACTAGAGCTAAGGTCCTAGAAGCAGTATAGAATATATGCTCTTATCTAGGTTAGGAAACCTCTAAGCTTCCCTCTATTATTATTAAACTTGTTAGGCTTCTCTAGTTTAAATTGTAGTAGTCCTAGCTGCAGTTAGTTTTAGAGCTCTTTATTCTCCTCTACGCTTATAGCAAGTGCTAAGGCAGTGGATCTAGTAGGCTGTTAGGAAGCTATTATTCCTATTGTTGGTACTATCTAAAAGCTAGGTCACTTACTAAACAGGAGTAGTTAATATATTATAAGCTTGTCTTCCTAGAAGGCAAGCAGGTCTTGTAATAGCTTGTTAGAGCATTCTCTAAACGTTAAGAGCTAAGGGCCTAATTAAGTAAATAAGGTAACTATAGGATAGTAATATAGTATATTATATAGTTATATTATAAGAGACTATAAGTCTTAAGCAGTGCTTTAATTAAAAGGCTTAAAGTCTCTAGCAATCTAAGTATTAGATCTAGATTAACTACTAGAGAGTAAGGAAAAGAAAGTGTCTAGCTACTAGGTAAAGACCCTATCTTATATAGAGAGTAGCTCCTTTATTAGGCGACTGCAGGTGATATTTAAGAGTTACCTATTGCCTTTATTCCTCTAATCCTATAGCAGGTAATAGGCAGTAGAGTAACAATTGCCTATTGCCTGTTTACCTCTCTTCTTATTAGCTAGCTTATATAAGAACTTCTCCTGTCCTTCTTTGTTATTCTACCTATATTCCCTGCCCTGCAGGCGCCTATTCCTAGCCTGTGGCAGTCTAATCTATAACATCTTTATAATTTCTAGATATCTATAAAAAGGTAACTTATAAATCCCTTAAATAAGTTCCTTAATTGCCTCTTATAGTATAAAGATCTTTCTATACTTTTTCTAGAATTACTCTTCTTAATATAAGTTAGGGTTACTAGCTAAGCTAGGGCTTTAGTTATAAGCTATAAGAAGTATATCTATCTATTATATATTATATATAATAGTATAGGTAGCAGTAGTAATAGCTAGGCTTTTATCTTCTTATACTTAAAGTAGTACTATTAGTTCTATAACTGTTTTTTAGAAGTAATCTAGTTATCTACTTAGTATATCTACTCTTCTATTCTAACTTCCTTTTTAGTATATAATCTAAAAGTTAAACTTTAATAGGAATTCCTATTATCTAACTTATTATCTATTAAGTTATTTAGTAGTAGTAAATACTATAAGGTTACTATAGTCTATATAAACTATAATAGTATGCTAGGCCCTAAGGAGGTAGTATTTCTATTTCTTAAAGGCTTTTATAATTGCTATTATCTCTTTATTAAATACTAGATAGTATATCTAGGTGCTATTAAACTTTTTTAATATAAAGGCTATAGAGTATAAGTTTCTTTCCTTATTCTATTATATAAGTTATACCTTTATTCTAAAGTTAGATATATTAGTTTTAACTTTATATAGTTTTTTAGGTTTTATAATTTTCTATATAGGTTCTTCTATAATAATTTATTTAGTTATTTCTATAGCTTTTTATTATTCTAAGCCCTATTTCTATTTTATATCCTTCTTTATAAAGTCTATTAATACTTTAATATTAAGCAAGTAGTATATAATATATCTTTAGTAATAGTTATATAGTCTAAGGAATCCTCTAACTTCCTTAACTATAGTTAGTATAAGCTATTTTAATATAGCTTAGACTTTTAATTTCTATATACTTACTTCTTTATATTAGATAATATACCTAAGGAACTTAACTTCCTTAATATAAAAGTAGCATTTCTTAGGTTCTACTAAGAGGTTTATATCTTATAGTCTCTTTAAGACCTTATAGATATATTACTTATATATCTCTAAGTTATCTAAGTAGACTAGGATATTATTAAAGTAAGTAAATATAAAGTTATCTAAGTACTTCTTAAGTATATTATTAATTATAGCTTAAAAGGATACTAGGGTATTTATAAGTCTAAAAGGTATAATAAGGTATTTAAAATACCTATACTTTAAGTTAAATACTATTTTCTACTTATCTTTTTCTTTAATCCTAATTAGGTTATAAGCACTCTTTAAGTCTATTACTATAAAGATCTATACTTGCCTAATTTAATTTTATTACTTATTAATCCTTAGTAGTAGTATTTAGTCTTTAGTTATTACTTTATTAAGCAGTTAGTAATTAATATAAAATTATAATTTAGTTATATTCTTCTTTAGTACTTATAGGATTAAATATCCTACTAAGAATATTAATTATTATATATATCCTTTTGCTAAGTTATTATTAATAAATTTCTTTTCTGCTACTTATTATTACTTATTAGTTAAGTATAGCCTATATTTCTTAAGTTATATTCTTTCTTTTAAAAGTATCTTATAGTCTTATTCTATATATTAAAGTAATCTAGTATCTAATCTTCTTTAAAATACCTTTATATATTAGTAGTATTCTTCTAGTACTCTTTCTAGTATAGTATCTTTTACTAATTTAGATCCTAAATATCTAATACCTTCTTATTATATTATTATAATAAGTAATCTTATAAAGTATAACTTATATATAAGGTGTTTTTATTATCCTTCTCTAGTAGCTAAGTCTTTTATATTCCTTAAGCTCTAAATTAGTTTATTTTCCTAAAATAGTTAGCTAGTTGCCTAGTTAATTCTTAGGTTACTTTCCTTTAGCTATAAGATTCTTAGAATTACTAGATAGGAAGTAGTCCTAGTAATATTAAAGCAGACCTATTCCTTCCTAGTTCCTATAGTTAATATAAAATATGCTATCTTATACTAGACTATCCTACTATTATAGGTTATTAGGCTGCTATTAAATATTATAAGTAAGTAAGGTTCTTCCTTCTATATCTATAGTAGTTAGTAATAATTAATAATCTATAGTATAATATAATTTCTATTTAATCTGCTATCTATAAGCGCTTTTATAAAGTTTCTATTAATCTTAATATTTAGGATTAGATATTATCCTAGGTTCTATATTATAAGGTATTTTGCTATTCCCTAGTAGTTCTACTTTTGCCTGCTAATTAGTTTTTTAGCTAAGTTATAATAGTATTCTTATAATCTTTATCTATCTAGTTTATATACCTAGTTAGTAAGCTATTTAATATTTAAATAGCCTCTATAGTCCTCTTCTAAGTTTTCTCTTAAATATTTATAACCTATTATATAAGTTCTATAAGTGCTTCTTCCTTATTATAGATCTTCTTTTATAGTCTCTAGATACCTTTATTTTTCCTATTTATTATATATTATAGTTATATAATTTTATTACTATTTTTATTAAAGGTTCTTTGCCTAAAGATATATATAGTATAGTTCTTTCTTACTCCTGCTATTTTAAGCTACTAGATTTCTTTATTCTTAGTTTTATAGTTCCTATAGCTATTATCTTTAAGCATATCCTAAGAGTTATCTAATTCCTTATAGGTTAGGGGCTTAGTTTTAATTACCTCCTAATCCTATTATAATTCCTCTTCTTTATTAAGGTTCTTCTAGATTAATTTCTTATAGTTATCTTATTATTCTAGACTAGTTACTTCTAGATATAAGTAAATACTTATTAGTTATTCTAGAGTGCTATTCTCTTCTTTATTATTCTTTATAAGTATTAATAAGAAGCTTTCTAGCTTCTTTTAGTTCTATCTCTTTATAAGCCTCCTAGCTATATATTATCTCTAATACTTACTTAGGTAGTTATCTACCTTCTAAGCAAGTTATTTTTTATTTACTTTATATTTAGTTATATTTATAGCTATAGTAGCTATAAGTAGTTAATTTTCCTTATTGTTTTTATCTTTAAGTACTAGGCTCTACTCTAGTAGTTAAGTTTTAAAGCTCTCTTCCTCTTCTTCTATTTTATATTTAAAGTTAATTAGGAAGTTTATAGTTAGTAGCTTATTCTATAGTTTATAGATATATCTATAAACTTTAAGGAATAGGGTTATATTATTCCTTGCTATATATAGGTATACTCTCTAAAGTTTTATAACCTCTTTAAAAGTCTTCTTAAGCTATTCTTACTAAAGTGCTAAAGGAAACTATTGCTTATTATATAGTAGTAATAGAATAGTCCTAATAATTACTTAGTTCTTATAGCGCTAAGCCTAGATTTTATCTATAAGTTTCTAAGGCCTTATTTCTTTATTACTTTCTTCTATGCTAAGTTATTAACTATCTTTAGGTTTTTTAAATTCTTTAATTTCCTTAATTTATTCTTATTCCTAATTATAAGTGTCTTAGTATATTTAGTATTCCTTTAATTTATAGGCTATCTAGTACTTAATAGTATATTCTAAAGTTTAGCTAATATACTCTTCTTTAGCTTACTATTATTTATTCTTAAGGTATATAAGTTTAGCTTTAGTATAATCTATATATTTATTATTATAGTCCTATCTATTAATATTAGTAAGCTTAATTTAGAGTATATTAGTTATACTAACTTGCTAGTTATTAGAAACTAGCTTCTAGTCTTTTAGCTTTTTATATTCTCTAGTATAGTATCTTATCTTTTTATACTAGAAGCACTTAATGCTCTTTTTATCCCTAAGGGCGCTTTATTAATTAGTATTAAGCTTTATTAGCCTACTATAAGTGCCTTATAATATATTTCTATTATATTATTTTTAGCTAGTATTAGCTTACTAGTTCTTTTAGTATATTCCTTATAGCTATTACTTATTCTTTTTATAGTATTATTTATAGAGATAGTTATTAATCTTAACTATAATCTCTATATACTTACTTAAAGTATTAGGCTAGTTATGCTTAATAAGTTAGTCCTTAATATTATCCTTAAGTCTATAATAGAATACTACTATTAAAGGTTTATTATCCTAGTTAAAGTATAAGGAGACTTATTAGAATATAGTAGTATACTATAAAGCTAATCTAGTCTATTAGAAGGCCTTAAACTATTATTTATTTACTTATTCCTTATTTAAGTCTCTAAATGCTCTTTTAAGTACTTTCTTAAACTTCTTATAGTTTTAAAAGATCTGCTTAGTTTTATTATCCTAATCCTCTTTATTATTAGTTAGGTAGTCCTATATAATAAGTTTAAACTATACTAAGGCTAGTCTATTAAGAAGTAAAGTAGTATAAAGGACTTTATTATAACTAAAGCTAAAATCTTAAAAGTAGTATAGAATATATACTTTTATTTAAGTTAGGAAACCTTTAAGCTTCCCTTTATTACTATTAAACTTATTAAGCTTCTCTAGTTTAAATTATAGTAGTCCTAGCTATAGTTAGTTTTAAAGCTTTTTATTCTCTTTTATAAAGTATTAGAAAGTATATTATATCTCTTCTATACTTATAGTAAGTGCTAAAGTAGTAGATCTAGTAGGCTATTAAGAAGCTATTATTCCTATTATTAGTACTATCTAAAAGCTAGGTTACTTACTAAATAAGAGTAGTTAATATATTATAAGCTTATCTTCCTAGAAGGCAAGTAAGTCTTATAATAGCTTATTAAAGTATTCTTAGAATATTAAAAGCTAGAGGCCTAATTAAATAAGTAAAGTAACTATAGGATAGTAATATAGTATATTATATAGTTATATTATAAGAGACTTAGGAGTCTTAAGCAGTATATTAACTAAAGGCTTTAAAGTCTCTAGTAGAATAATCTTAAGATTATTATATAATTAACTATTAAAGAGTAAGGAAAGAAATGTCTATCTACTAGGTAAAGACCTATCCTTATATAGCAAGTAATCCTTTTATCTTATCTATAAGGGGTGCCTATTCTAAGGGGGTGTATATTCTAAGGGGTATATGCTCTTTAAGGCGCTTGCTCTAAGCAGGTGTTGCTTTTTTATCCTATTAGTCTGCTTATATAATCCCTTCTATTATCCCTCTAGATATGCCTATATTATTCTGCTATTCCTCTCTGCCCTATAGGCGCCTATCCTAGCCTGTAGTAGTCTAATCTATAACAGCTTGCTAGTTCTTTTAGTATATTCCTTATAGCTATTACTTATTCTTTTTATAGTATTATTTATAGAGATAGTTATTAATTCTGACTGTAATTTCTATATACTTGCCTAAGGTATTAGGCTAGTTATACTTAATAAGTTAGTTCTTAATATTATCCTTAAGTCTATAATAGAATACTGCTATTAGAGGTTTATTATCCTAGTTAAGGTATAAGAAGACTTATTAGAATATAGCAGTATATTATAAGGCTAACCTAGTCTATTAGAGGGCCTTAAGCTATTATTTATTTGCTTATTCCTTATTTAGGTCTCTAAACACTCCCTTAAATGCTTCCTTAAACTTCTTATAGTTCTAAAAGATCTGCTTAGTTTTATTATCCTAATTCTCTTTATTATTAGTTAGGTAGTCCTATATAATAGGTTTAAACTATACTAAAGCTAGTCTGCTAAGAAGTAAGGCAATATAGAGGACCTTATTATAACTAGAGCTAAGGTCCTAAAAGTAGTATAGAATATATGCTTTTATTTAGGTTAGGAAACCTTTAAGCTTCTCTCTATTACTATTAAACTTATTAGGCTTTTCTAGTTTAAATTATAGTAGTCCTAGCTATAGTTAGTTTTAAAGCTCTTTATTCTCCTTTATAAAGTATTAGAGAGTATATTATATTTCTTCTATACTTATAGTAAGTGCTAAGGCAGTAGATCTAGTAGGCTATTAAGAAGCTATTATTCCTATTATTAGTACTATCTAAAAGCTAGGTTACTTACTAAATAAGAGTAGTTAATATATTATAAGCTTGTCTTTCTAGAAGGTAAGTAGGTCTTATAATAGCTTATTAAAGTATTCTTTAAATATTAAGAGCTAAGAGCCTAATTAAGTAAGTAAGGTAACTATAGATAGTAATACTATATATTATATAGTTATATTATAAAAGACTATAAGTCTTAAATAGTGCTTTAACTAAAAGGCTTAAAGTCTCTAGTAATCTAAGTATTAGATCTAGATTAACTACTAGAGAGTAGGAAAGAAAGTATCTAGCTGCTAAAGAAGTAAGCGTCCTTAAATACCCCTCCTGCCTTTATTTAATTATATACAAGCGCCTATTACTTACGTTGCTCTCTTTGCTAAGCATTCTTTAATTATTATTGCTCTCCTACGCTTGCTTCCTTATTAGTCTGCTTATATAATCTATTCTGTAGTTCCTCCAGATATATCCTGTGCCTTTGTGCTATCCTTCCCCGCCCTGCAGGCGCCTGTTCCTGGCCTGCGGCGGTCTAATCCGTAACAAGAAGCCACTGCAGTGATTCCTTGGGCTTGGCTTGACCGAGAGATTGATGATGTCCTGCTTACAATTTCCTTTCTGAAGCTACCTGAAGGGACTGCGTTCTTGTTAGTCCAGCTCTTAGCATAACAGTTCGAGGATTGCCATGGGGGTTAAGCTCGCTAGATTTTCTATCTAGAATTACTAGACCTCTGAATGACCACGGGGAGCTACGAAATGCAGAGTTGTTGGCCCAGGTTAAATGTCTTTTGGGCCTGGTTGCTCTCTTGTTTGTGGCACCCAACGATACTTTGGAAACTGGCACCTGCTTATCCGCCATGGAGGGCGGGGACCTCCCGTGCGTACGCATGCTTGATCTGCTCCTCGGGCTTGGAGCAGCGGATTGGTGGCGAGGCCTGCCCTGGCTGGAAGTCAAAAAAGAGATTCTATTTTAGAAGACACATGGAGCCCTATCTAGCTTTCCTCGGTGGCGTCTTGCTTGGTCTCCCCCTCCTCGGGATACACATCATACCTGAACCTCGACCCCGGATGATCATCCCTCAAGCCAGCCTGCCCCCTCCCAAACACCCTCTCCCTAGCCGTAAGCCCATCATCATCCGCCTCTGGATAAATCCCCCTCCTCCTCAACTCCGGCACCAGTAGGTCCACCACCTCCTCGAAGCTCCCCGGCGTCGTCACATACCCGATATTGAACCCATCCAGATCCCCCTCCTCGATCCACCTCTCCAGCTCGTCCGCCACCGTCGCCGGGCTGCCTATCGCCACGGGGCCCAGCCCCCCGATCGCGGCCCGCTCGGCGATGACGCGCGGCGTCCACTTGGGCACGTACTCGCTCGTGGTGGTGAAGGCGTCGAGGATGCTCCGCACCTTGTTCGCCTCGAGCGAGTCCGCGGCCGTGAGCTCCTGGTCCAGCGGGATCTTGGACAGGTCGATACCCGTCCAGCCGCTGACGAGCACGAGGCCGCCAATCGTGGACGCGTGCTTCTTCAGCTCCTCGTGCTTCTCCCTGGCCTCTTCATCCGTGCGCCCGATGATGGGCGTGAAGGTCGCGAAGACTTTGATGGACTGCGGGTCGCGCCCCAGCTCGGCGGCCTTTTCGCGGATGGCTTGGACCTTTGGTTTGAGGAGCTTGGGCGAGTGGGAGGAGACGAAGATGCCCTCGGCGTGGTTGGCGGCGAAGGTTGAGCCGGCGGGGGAGGTCCCGGCCTGGAAGAGGAAGGGCGTGCGTTGGGGCGAGGGGTCGATGATGTGGCGGGTGTCGAGGTCGAAATACTTGCCGTGGTGGTGGATGGTGCGGATCTTGTCCGGGTCTGCGTAGATGTCCTCCTCCGGCTTTGGGGAGAGGGCGTCATCTGCCCAGGAGCCCTCCCATAGTCTGCACTGTGTTAGATCTCCGGAAAAGGTTTTGACGGTTAAGCCTCTCTGGCCAGAGGGGAGTCGTACTTGTACAGAACCTGAAGGTACTCATCGGCCTGCTCGTACCTCTCATCGTGTGGGATGGGGGTGTCGAGACCGATGGCTTTGAACGCAGCCTTCTTCCAGGACGTCACTATGTTCCACCCGAAGCGGCCACCCGTCAGGTGGTCGAGAGTGGAGAACCGCTTTGCGAGGAGGAACGGCGGCTCGAAGGACGTGGACGCCGTGATGGCGAAGGAAAGGTTCTTAGTCACTGCCGCCATAGCGCTGATAGGCTGTCAAGTGTGTGAGTGTCTGAGCTCATACTCCTGCAAAAGTGGAAGGCCTTTCATACGATGGTGGGATCGGTGACTGGCCACTGCGCCGCCCTCCGGATGCAGTTATCGAGACTATCCTCGTAGGTATCATAGCCCCCGTAAGTGTCCGCCAGAAAAAGCGCATTGATACCGCCGCGCTCTAGGAGCTTGGCCAGGTCGATCCAATACTGCAGCTTTCTCTTCTCTGCGGACTTGTCTTTAGGGTTCTAGTAGGTCGTTACGAACCGCATGTCGTCAGTAAGTTGCCACACCGTAATTCGGGAGTTAAGTGCCAAACTCGGCCTCACCTTCCATTGGCCCGGGGAGAGATGGCCGACTGTGGACATGTCAAACGCGTTTAGGAGGATCTGCTTCTTGGCTTTCGGCGGGCCATTCCCGCCTGCACCAGATGAGCCATTCGCGGTAGCGTCGGCCATAATTCTTTTTTTCCTTCGAAAGAATAAATATGGAAGAGTGATAAGTTTTCCTCCGCCAGCTACAAAAAGAGGACGTGCTGCTGTTATAAAGAGATTATAAGATGGGTGAGATTGTATATAAGTTCTAGAAGTAGCGTTTGCGCGATGTTCATAGAATATGGCCTTCACATTCATGAACGTAACGCTCCCCGCTCAATCCCACGCCGATAGCGGCCTCGGCTTACTTGAGCATGCGTGTCTGATAGTTGCGGGGGCAGATGTGATCCTGCTGGGCTCATATCGTCGATACGTGCTTCGCGTGATTGGTGTCGCGGATGGTGTGATGGACATCTTCACGGCCCAAAGCGGGGCAGCAGAACAACTAATCGGACCCATGCGCGGCATTTTCTAATCTTTCCCGGCTCGCAAAGGCCAAGAACTATGACCGTCCGTACCGTATAATAGTTATACCTGCATTTTCCGAAACTGGAAGTCCCGGACCATCCCGAATCCATGGCTCCGGGCCGGCGCCGGAATTCCGGGATGATCCGGTGTGTGCCCTCGCCCCCAGTCCGGAAGGAGGCACACGTTGGTCAAATACAGCTCCCATAAGCATCGCCGCCGCCCAGGAGAAGGGCCTCAAGCGGATCTAACCAAAGACCTGGCTCGTCCATACTCCCAAACGTAGCCAATCCGCCTCCATCCCAGCCCAGGTCGCCGGGTCTATGGCCCTCTCCCGCCTCAACGCCGCCGCCCACGTTAACACGCGTCTCGTTGGCGATCACGTCAGCCCACCTCTCTATACACGCCTTCCTCTCCCTAAGCTTCCACGACACCAGGTCCAACAAGTCGTTAGCCCACTCGGAGCAGTGCGCCGCCGCCATTTCCACCCTCGCCTCTTCGAGTCGTGACGCGAGGCGGTCCAGGAGGTCCAGCATCAGATCGTCCGAGCTACCGCCGGCGTCGGTGCTCGTGGGGGTGGCACCGTTGCTATTAATGGGCGTCTCGGGGGGATGGGGGTCTCCTTGCCGGTAGCGAGTCAGCAGGACGAGCCTGGATCGGCGGAGGACGATTACGGTGGCGTTCGTGAGGTGCAGGTATGCCGACATGGGCATGTAGAAGAAGTGGCAGACTGGTATGGTCAACCAGTTCTCGAACCAATCCCTCAGTGCGGTATCCGCGGCATCCCTTTTGCTTGCCGAGGGCGCGCGGAAGTAGTCCGGCGTGTGGCGTAGCGCTGAAACCACCTCATGAGTTTGGACGTGGTCTTCATCCAATAGCTGTGGCTCCAGGAGTTGCAGCAGCGCAAAATCATGATGGCTAGATACGAGGTCTGTGCTGCCGTGTTAGCTCGGAACGTCTTAGAAAGATTAGATGTCTACTCACGGCGGTGGGGTTTCCGCAGGCCCTCGGAGCCCCGTAGGCTGTCCAGATTGGCCAAGAGGTTGTCGAGGTTAGCGGCCCAAACATTCGGAGATGGCCGGAAGTCGACTAGCTGGTCGCTCTGCTGGAGTTGGGCGATCATCTCGTGTATGCGCTGGGCGCAGACAAGTTGCGCGAGGACCTTGTCCGTCTCATACTCGGGTCCGTCCTGCAGTTCGTGGAGTTGTCGTTCCATGTGTTTGGTAAAATGCCTGTTCGGCGAGTTCACCTTTTTGAATGCTACTGCAAAACTAGAAGTGTTGGGTCAGCTACTAAAAGCAAGGCATAATAGACCGTGAGGCATAGGACTACGAACCTGGAATTGAGGTACCAGACAGCGAGAATGGCCCGTCTCTCGTCATTTGACATTGCCCTAGGCTCTGCTGGATCAACCCCTTGGAGTCCCTTGTTCCTCGGCGGTGGCCTGCCTCGTGGCCTGTCTAGCCTCATGTCCGCAATCATACTGGAAGCCAGGTGTGCAAGACTGCTAAAGTGTCCATGGGCAAAACAGAAGTAGTGAAAGAAACCGAGGAAAACGATGACGCTTTGCAGGAGGTCAAGAGACCTGTCCGGGCCCGTAAATACCGCCTCAGAGATCTGTCGCAACAGCAGCCTGCTTTGGCTCCACATGGACCGACGATGTCGTAACGAAGCCACCATCCTGATGGCCCTGGCGAGGAACGGTCGGGACCGCTGCAGTTCGGTCGCGGTGAGGCCATCGGGGATGACGACGAACGGGAATTGGGGGCTCAGCCGCGTGCGATAGATTGAGAGGAGAGTTTCGTCAGACTCCGTAGGTCCCGGGTCATCCGTGCCGTCCGTTTCCGAGACGCAGGTACAGGTGGGAGTAGGGAACGGGTGGAATCCTGGTAACGAGGTAGGAGCACTGAAAGCTCCGGCACGCTCGGCCCTGACCTGCGCGACGAAGACATTGGCTTCCGGCTCTGCCGCATCATTGCGCGAGTCCTCGCTCGTTGCTGTATTGGTCCCTTCGGCTGTAAAGGGGGTCCCACCGCTCTGGGAGGAGCCTGTGATGCTGTTGGGACTGCTATGCTCATGCACTAGCTGCGGAACTGCCGAGTTTGGTGGGGTCCTGCGTATACTAATCAGCTCAACGCATAGTTTAGCTCTGTACCATGTTGGGCACCCACGGGGAATTTTGGTGGTGTCTTCTCTTCCTCGGCTTGCGAACCTGCTGGACGCAGGATATATTGAGACTCTGGCACCTGCACGCTCTACCGTATCAGAAGGTGCTTCCGAGTGTTGTGCGGCTTGGCGGAAGGTCTGACGGAAAATGAGCAAGATTGACGCGCGGGAGACTCACCGGTTACACTTGGGGCTGTCCGCCTCCCGGAAGCGGATGCACCTCGTCTTTGCTTTTGCGCAGGGCCTGCATGCCGAGCCCCAGCCTGCAGACCACTTCATGTTCCGCCGAGAGTATACCAAAAGCGCGCCGGAAAATAAACCAAACTTCCGCAGTAATTACTGATCCGGGAAATAGGCAAACTTCCGACGGGCTGGTCCGGAGAATAAGGCATGGTGGGATTTTTTAAGGGAAACTAGAGGTATTGGGTACGCGACTATCCTCTCGTATACAGAACCGATGGATGACGTGGCGGGAGTCAAGGGATGGAGCGCGTCGGCTCGGGACCTGAATAAACCAAAATTGTGGTTCCCGTCGCAAAGAAGTTTCCCCAGAGAGTAAGTGCTTGGCGCAGGGATCCTTGGCGCTGACGAGATCTGCGCCCGGGCTAGCAGCTGATTGATCGCGGAGGTGACGGCGCTGCGTGTGTGGCTCCGCCGTAGGGCTGACCCGCGTCAGCTCCGAAATTTCCGCGGAGTGTTGGCCGGAAAGTTGACGGGCTTCACCGTGGCTGTGGTGATCCGGGATGTCTCATAGAATATCATGGGAAATAGATATGACAGCTTGGTCCTCTCCTTTTTCGACTGGTTTTGTTTAGATCTGATTCCTTTTCTGTTGAAATATACAATATTTCACCATCTTTGCACATCTGCTTCTTATACCGACCAGTTCTCGCTGCTTATAAGACGGCCGACTTTCCTTCTGCATCTACCAATTCAAGCGAAAGAGGCCCAGCATGGCATCCGGCAGAGTCATATACGTCTTGGCCGCGCTGGGCATGGCGCTGGGTGTGTCTGGGCACATGGACGACGACATGGCGGCTCACGGCGGCGGGCCAAATGCGACCCAGGAAACGCCGGAGTCATATCCGACAACATACTTTACCTTGGACGCCCAGCAGCTGGAAATCAAGGCTCATATAAGCCTGATGGTCCTTTCCTGGTTCATAATCCTGCCAATCGGTAAATCTCCCAGTTTCTATCTGATTTTGCAGATCTGCTACTAACGTGTGGCGGGCAGCAACAATGCTATCCCTCGCCAGGTCTCGCTACACACATTTCGCTCGTCTCGGGCTGGCAGCAACAAATGCCGTTGGGGTGCTCTTCGGGGTATCGTACAAGAGCAAGACGCCTGACTTGTATCCTGGGAGTGCGCACTCTGCTGTGGGATGGATTGCCACTGGAATTGTTGCTGCGCAGATCAGCCATCTCCTAGTCGGCTCAGTGACCAAGCTCTTCAACAGGCTTACCGGACGAGACATGGGGAGAATCAGTGGATACACGTTGCCCCCGATGCAAGAAGGTTTCACCAGCCGGCAAGATCGCGATGGCATGTCAGAGCCGTCCCGACGAGGATCCTTCGACGTGGAAGCCATTCATAATGACATGGAGGACTGCGATACATCATCGAACTCACGACTGTACCAGGAAGACATGAACGAGTCCGGATTTACAAGTGGGGATGGTACCGTTTACGGGGAGTCGGACTCGAGCGCTGCGACTTCAAAGATATTCTCCAAGCCGATCTTGACACAAACACAGAGGCTAGTATTCCTCACATATAACGTGATGGACAGGACGATATGGATCGTGGCGTTCGTTGCGTTCTGTACTGGTGTCGTCACCTTCTGGGGGCTCTTTGTAAGTCCAGATGCGCCTAAGACGACCCCGTGCGGGAAAGCAAAATTTAACCGGTCTCACAGAAAGGAAATGCCATTTTCAACGGCATCGCCCACTGGATCAAGGGCAGCGTTTTCCTCTGGCTCGGCGTTTTCTACCTTGGTCGCTGGTGCGGGTGCTTTGCGGAACTAGGATGGGTAAGCCATGGATCCTCCGAAGACCTAGACATCGAGACAAGACTCTTGAAAACGCTAATATGCTGCATGACACCGTTAAGGCATGGAATTCTCGACCCGGAGCTTTGGGGAGGCAGTTCTGGCTGTCACCCGAGTTTGTGGAGAGCTCGTTGATTTTCTTCTACGGCTCTACCAACATCTTCTTGGAGCATCTGGCGGGCTGGGGCAAGCCGTGGACAGCGCGCGACTTGCAGCACGTCGCCATCACCGTTCTGTTTATTGGCGGAGGGCTGGTGAGTTCTGTTCCTGCGGCGAAGTTTCTCTCTTGGCTGACGGTGATTGTTTAGTGCGGTCTGCTGGTCGAATACACCAGGGTCAAAGGCCTCGGCGAGCAAAAGGCACCGCAGCATATGGAGACCATGCCTGCCTGGTCGAGCGGGAGGGCCTATGAGCTCACCGGACACGAATCGGACGGAGCGACTCATAAGCACACCTGGCATAAATCAAACGGCGTCTCGACGAATCCGCTGCCGGCGCTGGTGATCTTCCTCACGGGAGGAGCCATGGCGTCTCACGAGCAGGCTTCGATGGTCTCGACGATGGTCCACAAGCAATGGGGCAACCTTTTGGGCGCGGCTGCGGTCGCCCGTTTGCTTACTTATGTGATAATGTATCTGAAGCCGCCAACCTCGTCACCGTCGCGTCCGCCTACTGAGCTTCTCATGTCGTTCTGTCTCATCTCTGGTGGGATTCTTTTCATGGCGAGCGTAAGATCTGCCCACATGTTTCCCACCGTAAAGTTTACCAGCTGACACACGGTATAGTCCAGCGATACCATTGACGGGATGGAACACTTTGGGGTTGACCCTATGGCTCTGTATACTGTCACGATGGGGTTCACGGGGATGATCATGGCTTGGATTATAGTTTTGCTCGCCATCAAGGGTTGGGCATCGAGATGAGGGGTCTTTATAATTTTTGCATTTCTCTGCCTCTTCATAGACTTTTAGATTTCGCCAAGCATAGATGTCACGGCGCGCCGGAAAGTAATATCCAAACAAACTTCCACGGGGCCAAACCAGGAAATGACGAGCAACTGAATGTCTAAAAGAGGCCATCGGAGGTTTTTGAGCACTTAAACACCCTGCATGCAATAAAACCGTTTTATTCGTTACTCCCCTTTGTCGTTGCTCTCGAGAGGAACAGGGGCATCCCGAGGACCCGCAGAGACGTCGAGCACGCCATCCCCCCTCCTTGTTCGAACCCCCAAAACCACCCCACCGGAGATGCACTGCCATCGTCGGGCCTTCCAAGAGGCCGGAACCGGGGCACCCAGTATCGGGTGGATCTCGGACCCCATTGGTCCAGATTTCCCGGTTGGGGAGAATGTTTGACAGGCGCCACCGGGATGCATGTCGCATCAACAGTCCGTGTTATGGTGTCATCTCACCCCAACCTTCATATTCCCTAAAACGGCCGGAATACTGCTTGGCTGCACATGAATATCGCCTCGGTTGTCAGTGGCCCCCACCATGTAACCCCGTTTTGAGGGCCATGTTAATCCCCGCCGCAGATTACCGTGCAGCTCTCCGCAGGGATGAAGAGCCCCGTGGTACCGGAGATGCGAACAGCAGAGCTCGCGCAAATTCCTGATTATCTGTCATTCACTCTTAAACCGCCAATGTCACTCTTCCGCCGAAGGATTCAGTTTCCCGCCTCTACTCCATCTTAGCTTTTCAGCCTCAGAGAGAGTGTGGCCCCAACCCGAATCTCAGGATGGCCGTCGCGTCGCAGCCGCGCAAGAGGTGGTACAACATCCAGTGGTACGCCGACTCGGACACACCCGACGACCGCAAGCTCATCAACAAGCTCGACCTGCTGATCGTGCCCTACGCTGTGCTCGCTTACTGGGTCAAGTACCTCGACCAGTCGAACCTCAGTAAGGCAACCGCGACGGCTATGAATATCGCGAAGTAGCAGGGTCTAACTTGTGGCAGACAATGCGTACGTCGCGGGGCTGAAGGAGGACCTCGGCTTCGAGGGGAACGAGCTGGTCCAGCTGCAGACGTTTTACATCATCGGGGCGGTGACGGGGCAGATTCCCTTTATGTTTCTGTTTACGTACGTCCCGATGCAGTGGACGATTCCGTTCCTCGACGTCGCGTGGGGCGTCTTCACCCTGCTGCAGTACAGGGTCAACAGCTACGCCGAGCTCGCCGCTTATCGGTTCCTCGTCGGCTGGTTCGAGGTAATCCCGTCTTTCAAACCCGCAAATGAAGCATCTCTAATTGGAAAAAGGCGGCATTCTTCCCGGCCATGCACTACGTCTTCGGTAAGTCTGAAGCCAAAACTCCTTCCGCTAGCCCGTATTCTAACGAGCCTAGGCTCCTGGTACCGCGGTGACGAGATCGCCCGCCGGGGTGGCATCTTCTACACGGGCCTCTCCCTCGGCACCCTCACCTCGGGCGCCATCCAGGCCGGCGCCTCCGCGCGCCTCGACGGCGTCAAGGGCCTCGCCGGCTGGCGCTGGATGTACATCATCTGCGCCCTCATCACCATCCCCGTCGGCATCCTCGGCTATTTCGTCATCCCCGGCACCCCGGAGCAGCCCAACCGGCTCGTCCTCAACGAGACCGACGTCCGCCGCGCCGAAGAAAGGCTCAAGCGCGCGGGGCACGTCTCGCGCGGCAAGCTAAAGTTCCCTAATCTGAAGAACATTATCTTTAGCGTGCAGTTCTGGGCCATCATCGCGGTGGACGTGCTGTTCTGGTGCGCGGGCGTGCACACCAGCACCGGCACCTTCCTACTCTGGATCAAGAGCTTGAATAGGTACTCCCCCGCGAGGGTCAACGAGCTCGGGACGATAGCGCCGGGGCTAGGCATCTTCTACACGCTCTTCATCTGCTTCGCCTCGGACCTGGTGCTCGGCCCCGCGTGGGCTATCACGGTGGCGCACGTCTGGAACATCGTCGGGCTCATCATCCTCAGCGTTTGGGAGGTCCCGGAGACGGCGCTGTGGTTTGCGTACGCGACGATGTACTCGTCTTACGCCATGTCGAGCGTGTTCCACGGCTGGGTGAACACGCAGCTGCGGGCGTCGCCGGCGGAGCGGTCGTTCACGCTGGTGCTGATCAACGCGCTGTCGCAGTCCGTGACGGCGTGGATCCCGCTGATCGTGTTCAGGACGGTCGAGGGCCCGCGGTTTGCGAAGGGGTTCCCGTTCTGTCTTGGGTGTGCCGTTGCGCTGATCATTGCCACACACGCGCTTCGTTTGTATATCCGGCGCCGAGAGTATGTTGTATCCTGGTGGGGGAAAATGACGACTTCCCTTTTGGAGAAGCTCCCGTTGCTAACAGTTAGCAGTCCCGGTGTCGAATTTATGACTGGGTTACCCGAGGAAAGTGAGTCCGTGGAAAGGGTCGACGGCGGAGAGGGAGGCGCTGGCGTGAAGGGGGACAAAAAGAGAGACGAATCTACCGAGTAGATATGCCGGTGCCAAGGTTTCTAAAGGAATCTTATTAGTCTACCATAGGTTGTCTGTCAGTAAAACGCAAGCGCTTCCATGCGTAGATAAAGAATGTGTTATAATTATAGGGCATCAATGACAGTATAACTGGAGGAGGCGAGGGAGAATTTGGAGGCGGGAAGGGGGGTAGAGTGCTTGTGGTGCTAAGTGGGAAGTATAGAGTTGTTGAGACCCCTCAAATTTTGAGAAAATACGGGTAAGCCGGACAGCGCAGCGAGCACCGGAACATCTACCGATACCAAAGTCCAGGGGCTGAAATATCACCCCCTGGTGAGGCCTATTTTACTTGAGGGCATCCGTTCGGGAGGGAGCTGGCCTCTAGGTTTTCATCACTCAGATACCGCATGATCACGACGGGAATTAAGGGTTTACAAGAATAGATATGGCATTGTCCTCCAGTAGAACATGAGCACCTATGGGATCGCGTCCAGATTTAGAGGTTTCGGCCTCCTGGCCGATGTGGGGGCTACTTGGCGATCTTGAAGTTGAAATTTCCGCTGGCAGCCAGTAACCCGGTAGCTTTCCCGGCAATCTTCGGATCCGGGCCTATGAGATTGTTCGGGAACCCCGGGTCGAAAGGAATGATTCCCTCCAAGTACTCGATTTGTTGTTCCGTCAGAGTGATTTCCAGGCTCTTGATGTTGTCCCTCAGGTGCTGGACCTTCCTACCCCCGACAATGGGGTACGTACGGGGATACTTGCTCATGACGTAGGCCAGAGCGACGGCAGCCGGACTTTCCATTCCATGCTCGACAGCGACGTTATAGAGAGCCTCGCTGATGTTGGCCTCATTCTCGGACTGCGCGGTGCCCTGGATGCTTCGGAGACTTTCGCCCTTTTGCTTCCGCTCTTCGATTGCCTTTTTCGATTGGAACTTGCCAGAACCTATGACGCCCCATGGGGCGAGTGCCATTCCGAAATGGCGTGCCATCGGGATGATCTCCCGTTCGAAGTCGCGCAACATGACGTTCCACCGACCTTGGTAGATGCTGAACGGGGTCTTGCCACACGCGCGGGCGTAGTAGTTGGCGGCGCTAACGATCCACGCCGGGGTATCCTGTTGAACGGCGTGAGTCCCTGCGCGCTCTGACTTTGTAGGAGGACCTCGCGTTCACCTCGGAGAGGAGCGAGGTGGTTGTGCGATGGTCGGGTCACTTACAGACACGCCCAAGTACAGGATCTTGCCCTGCTCCACGAGGACGTGGAGGGAATCCATGATCTCTTCAATCGAGGTGGTGTGGTCCCACCAGTGCACGTAGAGAATGTCGATATAGGAGGTACGGAGCTTTTTCAAGCTTGCCTCCACGCTGAGGCGAAGGGACTTCTTGTGGTTCCCCGCGTGATTGATTCCCGCCAAACCCAGGTCATGCTTGCGATAATGTGTTGTATACTTAGTGGCTATGACCATCTGATCGCGGATACCTCTGGTCTCAAAGTATTCACCGAGCCAGGCCTCCGATTCTTCGTCTTGGTAGTCATTGGCGGTGTCGATGAAGTTCCCCCCACTCGAGATGTATTCATCGAGGAGTTGGAATGACGCCGCTTTGTCCATGGAACCCAACTCGGCCTCCCATGCCTGGCCAATGCTCATAGCCCCCAGCTGAAGTGGGGAGACTCGAACTCCGGCGGTGGAAGAAAGGATCCGGTAGCGACCCAACTCCGTAACAGGCTCCGCGGCGGGAGCGAGTATATGGGCCATTCTGAAGGGTGAAGCTGGAAGGCGGGGGACTGACGGCAAGACGATAGGTTGACGTAGGGACGAGTTGAAGTGAGGAACTGGCTCGCGCGAGCGGGGGACGACAGCTCGAATCACAGCGAGCTCAAGACTTTATATGTTCGAGGTTTCGGAGGTTATGGACAATCTCCATTTAAATCCGCTCGCAGGCTTACAGGAACATCGACAGTCAATTTTCCTCTACCACTCAGGTACCTCTTGATTTGCAAATGTATCATCAGACTCTTTAGGTGGCGAGGTGGCTGACCACCGCTGGGCGGAGATGGATCGGCCACGGTGCTCAAAGGTTCCAGATTCGATTTCGCTCTACTAACTCAGTTGAGACCCCAGACCTCCGAGAGCCTAGTAGTCTCGAACCATGGTCGCTACACTCGGTTCAACGGGTCGAACACGAGCCGGCGTAGTCATCAATTATGACCAAGGTCTTGTTGCTTCCACGGGAAGGGTTATCAGAACGGGAACAACCCATAAGTCCGAAGTAACCTGTAAGTCCGAAGAAGGGCTGTCTGTCTCTTGGAGTTGGGGAAATCCACGCCTGCGCCTAAGTCCGGCTTATGTCCGGTTAGGATTGGATGGGGCGAATGGGATGAAAGTGATTTATGCCCTCGCCTCATTGGCCAGTTTATATTGAAACGGCTGCCTGCTGACGGCATTCCAGCGGGGGCACATCGGGGGAACTGACGGACGTCACTATTTTCCCGAGGCATCAGCGGCGGTAGACCGATCCTCACAGCCACTGCCTCCCCGCGCAGCAGATTCCCTCCCTCCGCCATGGCCTCCCTTGACCTCAACGCCCTCGAATGTATCATCGAGGCTCTCTGCCCTCAGTGCACCCCCCGCCATTACCTCCATGAGTCCAAGTGTCTCAGCGCCCACTGCCCGCCCACGTGCCAGGGCCGCGATGAAGACCGGCACCGCGTGCGGACCCTGGCCGCTCTCTGCCTTGCCTCGCGCCAGGTCGGCGCCCTCGCAACGCCCCATCTCTACCACCGCCCCACATGCAGGCAGTGGCCGCTCCTCGCGCGCACGCTCCTCGCCCGCCCAGATCTCGCGCACCGCGTGAGGCACTTGTGCACCCGAGACTGGATCTCCACCCACGAGGTGCTGTCCCGCCCGTTGCCGCAGTTTTCGCCCGAGGAGACACGCTACTGGAATGAGAGGGCCTCCAGCCACGTTGAGGTGGGCGAGGATGGCGACCAGGAGGACATGGCACTAAACATCTTGCTCCCGCTCTGCCCAGGAGTCGTGGCTCTGGACGCTGTCGTGTACAGCAGGAGCACCTTCTCCTCCCTAGGCTCTGAGACGCTATCAAGGCTGGAGAGCGTTGCGCTCGCGCATTGGGACACGGAGTTTGGGCTTGACTTTGCCGTGTTGCATCACCTCGCCAGGGCAGCGCCATACATCCGCACAGTGGTGGGCTGGCAGGTGAGCTCCTGCAGCAGGGGATCTGACCTCGATAACGTCACGCAGTTGCGTCTTGGCACAAGCAGCATGTCTCTCGACCACCTGCGCTCCGCGCTACTCTCCTGCCCGCGCCTCGAGGAATTCAAGTACAGTGCCGGCGGCTCGATGGTTGGGTACGAGCAGTTTACACCCCTGGAGATGCAGGACGCCCTAGTAGAGATTGCGCCGCGCCTGAAGAGCCTCGTGCTCGATCTCGACGAGGCACATTGGCACGAAGATGTGGTCGGTGAGGGGTGGGTGCTGAGGTCGCTGGCAGGGCTTGGGGAGCTGCAGCGGCTAGAAGTCGAAACGAGGTGCCTCGTACCGCACAAGAATCCTACGATGACGACGCATATGCGGGGCCCGGACGGGCGGCTCGTCCCGGTTGATCCCGGCCCGATACCCGGAGTGGGCGAGGCGGCTCTGATACGGCTTCTTCCGGAGTCAATCTGCGAGCTGAAGATCTGGCGGGGCGCGAATGGCCCTGAACTTGCGAAGCTTGGGGCCGCACTGGCGGGGCTTGCGGCGTCGGGACAGTTTGAGCGACTAAGGCGGGTTTCGGTGGAGGGGAAGGGGGCTGAAGATGTAGAGGGCGTTAGAGAGGCCTTTGAGCGCCGGGATATTACCTTCGCTGTCCAGGGCATCGGGAGATAGGCCGACTAGCGGAAACGTGGTTTACTGCTCAACCCTGTGCTGGCCCTGTAATATAGTGGGCGTCTCAATTCTTACGCGGAATGGAGTGTACCCCGTTAAGAGAAGCAATAGAACCGCCTATTGACATGATTCCTCTAAGTTATGTCTGTGTGTGGACTCGACGCTGCGAATTGACCATGCTCTGCAGATAACGGTTACTGCTTTTAGTCCTACCGGCGAGCATTCTATCAATCTGTTGAAAAAATATGATTCCACCACTAATCAGTGTGACAAGATGACACGGTTAGGCAGGGTCCGGTCCATGTGGCACCAACCTGTATCTCTTACGAGCCACTACTCCGGGTAAGGAGATGGCTCTTATATTGGTCTCAATTCTCAAATCCAAGAAACCATTAGGAGCCCATACGTGTCGGAAGGGGCCTAACGTCACGACAGCAGCTTTACTTTAAGCTCTATAGTCCAGAAGAAGCTTACAGGTGCATAAAAATATGGTTAAGGTTTGGACTTATGTTGTTGTCTGCCTACTCTCTTCGAAAATGCTACTGCGTCCCCAGCTACACTCTGTAGAGGCGGCTCGTAGTGATATGGTTGTTGTGAGGTTTAGCTCTGCCGCTAACAGAGCCTGCAGGGAGGCGATGTCATGGTTCGTGAAGATGACCCCTATTATCGAGGTTAAGGCCGAGGACGACTGGATGCGGTGGGCCGCGTCGAGTGTGTGCCGGGAAGCCGAGGCGGCGATGTTGAATATGCACTGGAACGTGATGGCCCGGGCGAGCCTTCTCGGATTTAACGGAGAGCCAGTTTGCTCAGAGGCTGCATCCTCGTTGTAAAAGCTGTCAACGCTATCGATGAAGGTGGGCCCGTGTAAGAACGGGAAGGACGGGTGCCAATGCCGAAAGTGGAGCATGAAGAGCTCTCTCGCTATAGCTGGCGGGGGCGCTACGCCCAGGCCGGGAGCCGCGACGCCATACGAGAGACCACCGCACGACGCTGTCATGCCATCCTGACGCTCACTACTAGCAGCCTTCCCGCCTTCGCCTTCAGGTGCCACGAGTCAGGTGTGCGCCGAGCCGGGGTCGGCCACCACGGCGCTCACCTCCACGCCGCTGGACCGCTCGCCATCCAGCGCGCTGGCGGGGGCTGCGCGTGCAAAGACGCGGAAGACGGTGTTCGCGAAGAAGACGCCGCTGCCGCTTCCGATGACCTCGCTGTCGTCGGGCGCTAGCGCGACAAAGGAGCCGATCTCTATGGGCGGGATCGGCCGGGTGGGGCCGCTTCCGGGCTCCAGTGGCCGGGACATGGGGCGATGTGGACTGCTGCAGATAGGCCAATATGGCCGTGGGCGGAGGTTCCATGTCCGGGGCCGAGGAGGGTGGCCCGGTCGAGATGGCTTGTGGTGGTCAATACAGGGGGACGGAGCGGAGTTGGTCGGAACAGAGTTGCGCCTAAACTTTGAGCCGATGGTTGTGCAGTGTGGGGTCTGTCTTGTTTAGGAAAGAGGGGCTCCGAGGACGTCATCACATGTGGGATTCCGAATCCCGTCCGGCCCGACGTACGCCCTTCGTACGCCCTTGATCTCAAACTCATAAATCGCAGGGCAGTTTCCCACTTTCTGACTCGTTCATTCGGTTTGCAAGACCAAGCACTTCTCTTCCCAATCTTCCAAAGCGTCATTCCACCAGAGCCCACCGCTCCTAAGGCCACCGCTGAGGACATACAACCCGCACAATGTTCGACTCTTTCGAGCCCTTCACCGTCGTCACCCAGACCTCCCCAGAGGTGACGATAAAGGGCCTCAAAAGCGCAGACACATCCCGCCCGCCCCTCCTCCTCCTCCACGGCTTCCCGCAAACCCACCACATCTGGCACCGCGTTGCCCCCCTCCTCCTCCCGCACTACACCCTGGTCCTGCCCAACATCCGCGGCTACGGGCCCTCCTCGAAACCTCCCTCCGCCGCGCAGTACGCCAAGAGCCTCATGGCGCGCGACTGCGCCGCCCTCATGACCTCCCTCGGCTTCCCCTCCTTCTCCGTCTGCGCGCACGACCGCGGCGCGCGCGTCGCCCACAAGCTCGCCGTCGACCACCCCGACCGCGTCAAGGGCTTGGTGCTGCTCGACATCTGCCCGACGCTGGCGATGTACACCAAGACCGACATGGAGTTCGCAAAGGCGTACTTCCACTGGTTCTTTCTGATTCAGGAGGCGCCGTTGCCGGAGATGATGATCCTGGCGGAGCCGAGGCGGTTTGCGGAGCTGTTTATGGGGGGCAGACAGGAGGGGGGGTTGCGTATTTTTGAGCGGGAGTGCTGGGAGGAGTATGTGCGGTGGTTGGGGGATGAGGAGGGTGTTAGGGCGATGTGTGATGATTATAGGGCGTCGGCGACGGTGGATTTGGAGGAGGCGAGGGCGGACTTGGAAGCGAAGAGGATGGTGGAGTGTCCACTGGTTGTGCTCTGGGGGAAGCATGGGGTTATTGAGAAGTGCTTTGATGCGGTTTCGGAGTGGAGGGCTGTGGTGAAGGAGGGCGTTCCGGTTGAGGGGTATGCGGTCGAGTCTGGGCATTATATACCCGAGGAGGCGCCTGACGAGGTTGTTTCTGCTGTTCTGAAGCATCTGAAGTAGTTTTCTCGTAGGGTTATCTTCACCCGGGGCCTTGAAAACCAGGCAAGTCAGGAAAGTGCAGCGAGCATCGGAGATTACAGGGGTGTGCTACGAAGCGGGAGTGAGGGAGTGGACCTCTTGGTCAATATGTGAAACGTCGGAAGACTCATGGTAGCCTCAAATATGGAGAGAAAATTTCTTTGGTATAAACAGCTGCACCGAGAGATGGAATGGGTGGGGGTGGTGCAAAGATCGGGGGACAATCCTCACAGTTTATGGTCCACAGGCCGATTCTCTATTCGGACTCCGGGAGTCCATGTTATCAACGAACCCGAGTGGAACGGCTCCCACAGCAGATGCCGTAAAATCACTGAATCGCGTTGAAATCCGTCTATCTAAGCAAGGCCACCGGTGGGTGTCACCACCACCCGAACCAGCGTTTTCGCGATTGATAACTCTGCTGTTGCTCCTCCATGATCTGCTGCCGCTCACTCATAATCTTCCGCACCTCCGCAACCTCACCCCCCGATAGCAAGCCATTCTCTAGAATTGTTTCCAGCCGTTTCTTGGCAGTCTCGCTCTCAATCTCGGCCCCATACACAAGCATGACCCGGAGAACTTTGTATGCAGTCATCGAGACATACTTGTGCCCTTTTCCGGATGCGGAGGAAAGCGAATGAGGATCAATGCCCTCCAACGCCGCCAGAACGTCCAGCCAGGGAGTACAATCGTCATGTATATTAGTCCTCTGGTTTGGGTCCGCGCCAATCCGGAGGAGCAGCTCCACCATTGAATAATGCTCATGCAATGCGTCGGGGTTCAAAGACCTTTCCAGTCTACGTATGACCGTATCAAGAGCGACGTCGAGAAGTGGGCCGCCATTCTCGCGAATCTGTCGCCTGTCGTCACCCTCCAGCTTCGCTACGACGTACATGGAGAACCGCGCCCTGACCGCGTAGGTCAGCATGGTGCCTTGGTCTTGGTTTGAGCAAAGAGGCGTAGGATTGAAGACGGCCCAATCGGTCTTCAGCTGACCCTGAATGGTCTCCGTTGCAACGCGGTCTAGCTCATCAAGGAGCCTAAACATATCATTGACTGGTGAATCCGCCGGGAGTTCCCGGACAGCGGCTTCCGGGGTCTGTGTGATGCGTGCTTCCATTTTCCGGGCACGGGACATGAAATCTTCCATGAAGTAGATGAACATTAAGGAGTCGGCCGATGGTCCTTCCAGGGCAAGTAATGCTTTTACCAAAGAAAGCATCACTCGTGCCATTGAAAGCACGCTGTCAAACTCGAAACGCCCCTTCTTTTCTATCGTAGCAGCAATGACGTCGGTGTCCTCGAGAAAATCCTTTG
Organism: Sordariomycetes sp. S4602; assembly: GCA_023628835.1. Classification (NCBI taxonomy): domain Eukaryota; kingdom Fungi; phylum Ascomycota; class Sordariomycetes; species Sordariomycetes sp. S4602. The sequence continues at coordinate 29,618 of JAMAJV010000058.1, forward strand.
CCGTGCGGTGGAGGAAGTCGACCTTGTAACGGTAGAGGGGGGGCGCTTCTGGATCCTCCGTCACTTCCAAGACGTCTTTACACCTCGCATTCAAGCGCTTTCGCAGTTTGCTGGCCACTTGATCCATATCCAAGCGCGATATGGACTCCAGCGACATAGAAAGCGCGTACCCCGGATCGCTCCGCTCATAGTCCAGGAACTCGTACGCGAAGATGGGGAGCGATTCGTTGGCTTCCATCGCCACGAGCAATATTCTCATAGTCTGTTCCCAGTAAGCCGGCTCAATGGTTTCCAGAATTCTCCTATAGTACTCCTCCAGGTCCGTGGGGAGCTCATCCAACCTAGCCTGCAGATCGTCGAAGTCGTCTGCGGCCGAGATGCCGTTGAGGAGGGAGTTGACCACCAGATGGATCCACAAGAAAACACCCTGGGCTCTCGTGACGATTCTATTGACGAAGAGGTGTAGGCGGTGATCTCTCTGCGTCAACGCCCTGAACTCCTCGTTGTCGCCTAGCCGTTCCCGTACAAACTTCTCAATGTCCCGGTGGGTCAGTTTCTCAAGCTGGAGCTTGTTCTCGCCCGAGCCAAAGGCCTTCTCAAAGGGCGTCCACGGCCGACTGGATACGCATATCTTGATTGAAGGTGACTCCGCCAGCCGCTTGATGGGATCTATCAGCTCGTCGTATGACCCGTGGTATCGGCGAGCACCGTCGGTGTACTCGTCAAGCCCATCGATGAAGAAGCAAAACTTGGCAGGGAGGTCGGACTGGGTAGGAAGCGTCTCAAGGACGGATAGGAGCTCCTCTTCGGTCCAGGGTTGGAGGGCGGCGTCCGGTGCAGACTCCCATCTGCCTGGGCAGAGGCGCCGCATGAGGTCAGGACATTGCTTGAATATCTGGAGGACTAAGGTCCTGAGCAGGCCGACCCGGGACTTTTGCATAGATGAGCCGGCGTTCCAGAAGTAGTGACTTGCGATAACTAGGTCGTCGTCGCCAGCCCACTCCTCTAAGTAGGTTTTGGTGGCAGTGTGCTTAGCCAGGAAGGACATCAGCGTCGACTTTCCGCTTCCCGCTTTGCCGCGAACCCAATAGACGCCGCTTCCCGACCGGAGCCAGTGAGAGAACGTGTGCTCGGAGGGCTGGAGGAGCCACTCAAAGGTATTGCTGTGGGTCCTCTTGATGGACAAATACCGAGTGTGGACAGCTTCGAAATGGAGACTGTTCAGAATTGGCAGCTGCCGGCGGGTTGATTCAGTTATGTCTCTTAGAGACTCAATCAAGGGGGCCAGGCGAGCAGAGACATGGTTGTTGATGTCCGCAAGGTCACGGGGGCTGGTCGTTTTGGCGTCCCCGACGGTATCGTTTATCGGGACTTGATCGAGGAGTTCACGTATCTCGAAGTGGATATTATCGAGACCCCGAACAGTTTCTAGCCTCAAGCTGGCATTCTCGGCAACCAGCTGCGACATAGATCTGTTCATGGTGGACTGCTGATCTCTTTATACACGTTTAAAGATTAGATAGCACAACCCCGGAAGTCCAGTGCGGTACCCACCTTAGGACTGCGCCCATACATAGCAGTATAGGCCTGTGCAATCTCTCCAGCCGTTCTTTCAGCTGTTCGATGGCCTTCTGCTTCTTGTCCAGGGTGGCGAAAATCTCTCGGAAGGCCCTCCATCCCCGAGTGCGCATGTTCTCCCCGCGGAGGTCAGCCAACGCCTCGACGAGGCTCTTCGCGACCGCCCTGCACTCGGCATGGTACGCTCGTAGCTGCTTCTCGGACTCGGTGCTCGGCTTGCCATTTGCCGGCTGTTCTGTCGTGGGCGGTAAAGCCAGGAGCCTCGACGACGCTTCGGCCTCATTAATGTCGGCCTCGAGCTCGGTGAATGCGAAGCGGCCGCGGCCGCGGGAGATCTCGTAGGCCCTCTTGTACTTGTGGGCTAGCTTAGCGCCAACTTCGATGAAGTTCAGGATATTGCTCGCCAGGCCGACGAACGCTAGTACCTCGGCCATCGCGTTGGTATTGAGGTGGAATAGTAGCGGAGGTAAATTGCTGGGCTTCTCTGTGCGGGGAAGGCCATTGTTATTGTGTGGCGCAGAGCTGCAGATGTCCAGACCAGTCATGTTTGTGCACGCGGCCTGTCCAGCTGAATCCTTGCAGGCGGCAAGGCGAGCGGCGGCCGCCTCCTCAACCTTGGGCATATTCCGTTGTAGGGTTGGGCAATGATCTCCTCAACCTTGGGCTTATTCCCTTGTAGGGCTGGGTGATGATCTCCTCAACTTTGGTCTTACAGGCTTTTCATCAGGTGTCGGACTGGGCAGCACGAGCCGCATTGTGACGTATCCCGCCCCATTACGAACGACTGTTCCTATGACTACCGACACCGTCGGAGTAGTACATGCCTCCGAGCATGCGAGGGTCCAAGTAGGCGATATGTGTGTGTTCTTCGAACAGGGCAGACACAGACTTGATCATCAATTGAGTTGTTGCCCATCTTTTGGTGCCTAATTACATCTTTGGTGCCCAATTACTGCCGTACAATAAATTCGTGGCTGTTGGCAGTCCATCAACTCCCTACATCGTAACATTTTGAGCAGGCAGCAGCCTGCTCAGGCAGGCTGTGCTGCACTGCGGCGCCTGCGCTTTCCTTAATCTAGGATAGCGGTTCGCTTCATAGTGATGCCGGTGTGCCTACTCAGGCTTTCCTTTTCTGTTTTTGATTGGTCATGGGAGAACCGAACATGCAAGACATTGATGCGGCTGAACAGAGGTGCAGACGCAGTCTGGACGGAGACTACCAGGTATACACATCCGATGACCCTCCCAGCTTCCAAGCCCTGGACCGTCCCTTGACATCCTTGGACTCACTCAGTATCTATCACTTCAGATATCCATGTCACAACCTAAGAGCAGCCCTGCATACATGAGGACGCAGGAGCAAGATGAACCATCACTCAGATACACAGCATTCATCGATAAGATTACAGCTCCCGGCGGTCCCAGGCACCTTCAGAAATTCGCAGCCTTGCGGAATTTCCTACGCCTCGATGGTTATGCGCAGCATGGAATCCCACGATGTGCAGGCAAACCAATCATTACTGTTGCCGCTTTCAGGCCTCTCACAGCCGAGCTTGAGTTCCCGAATGTCGAAACCCATGACCTGGGCTCAATCATCGACCACGACATACCGCAGTTGTTTCTTGTCGAGAACATAACACCTGGCTTGGTGAAGGTGCTGGGAGGTCATCTCGGGATCGATCCTCAATTCTTCCTGGACTACATCGATGCAATCCCCGGGGAGTTCAACATCACAAAGGAGGAAGAAGCCACGCGGCCCGACATAGTGCCCACGCCCTGGTACCGCCTTCAGAGCCTTGAGGGACATCTGCCCATGCTACGCTCTTCGAAAGCCGAGTGTGAGCACATTCAGATGCGCTTCGTGGGACCCAGACAGTGCAACAAGGCAAACAATCGGAACGCCAAGGAGCGAATGCGGCCCAACCTCCAAAAGATGAATGTCGAGAGGGTTGCCGGCCTGCAGATTCCGATTGCCCGCGACACAGGCGTCGATGGTCGCCAGTTTGATAATGTCGCCATGACACGCCAGTGCGCCTCTATCTGGTTCAAAACGCCGGCACATCCCAAGAGGCCAGAGTGGCTCAAAGGTAAACTAGGAGGACCCTGACGAACACCTAGAGAATTTGCTGGTCCATGGCTAATATGTTCCATCGCAGGAGTTGTCCTCCTCGACCCCCCGTTCGAGGTCGATCATACCGGCCGGAAGGAATACGGCGAGATGATGCCGTCCTTGCATCAAACCTGCCTCTCGCCTCTTGCCCCATTGGACCTCAGGGAGAAGGACCTGTTGGACGGCCGGTCAAGCTACCGGGACTCCCTGGTCCATTACCTGCAACACTCGCTCAACTTGCAGGCCAGGTCAGACTTCCACCCTCTTCTGGTTGTCCGGGGCGTCGCGCGGATAGTTGCGTCCGAGTGGATCGTGACCAACGCCCACGTGGAGCGCGACATCAACACGATCGAGTGGCAGCTTGAGACAATGTCGACCGCCGTTGCCGATGTGGACATGCTTCGAAAGGTCCTGTCCAGGCTGTTCACCCACCGGCGCCGCATCGGCAAGTACCAGGCCCTCATAGAGGAGCAGCGGGAACTCTTGGCACAGGGCGGTGACTCTAGAATGCCCGCTGCATGGCTACTGAAAGGTCGTCGGCTCCCGAGGGTTGCGAGGCAGGCGTGGCGCGAGATGCAGAGCGACGCGAACCAGGTGCATGGAATGGTCACGCGGAACGCCGAAAGGGTCGCGCAGTCGGTGGAGCTGCTCATGTCCATTATGTCGGTGCAGGAGGCGGGCTTATCAGCCAAGCAGAATGAGACCCTGACATTCCTGGCATTGGTAGCGACGTTTGCGCTGCCGTTCAACGCCGTAGCAGCAGTGTTGGCTATCCAAACCAGGTTTGGTCCCGAGGGTGAGTCGTTTTGGGTGTTTTGGGCGGCATCATTGTCTACTTGGGGGCTCATCTGGTCGATCTACCTCCTTTATCCTCAAGTAAGGTGGCGGAAAGTGACGAGAGAAGTATGATGTGTACCTCGCAGTTAGCTCGTGTTCGATCGGGATCGATGCCATTTTAAGTCTTCAGTATCCGTTGTTTGAACTCTTTCTCTTTTCTCCTGGTTATCAAATCAGGCGTATGCGGGACGTCGGCCCTTTTGATAACTTCACCCATGGCGGATTCAGGGTGGGCAAAAATTCCGATCTGCTCTTGAATCGGCGTTGGCGACAATGGGGTCCGTCGTGGCGGTCTGACCTGGGAGGCCGTAGAATTTCGCGAGTAATCCATCTTTGGGACTGATGAGGGGATGGTTAACAGACGTGGGCATCAACGAGCGTGAGCAGAACGGGCGGTCGGGGTCGTGTTCAACCTTCGTGGCGACAGAGACAGACCAGCAAAAGTGACCTTGGAACCCCGTGATTCCCCCTTTCCACCGGCTTGGACCTTCCGCGCCGCTTTACAATGTGAGGATGTATCAGAGTCGCGCCTTCCCTACCATCGCCACACCTCGCCAACCTTTACCTGCAAGGAAGGCAGTCCCGAGCTGAAACCGCCAGCCCACCGAGAAAAAGGGGGGACCTTCCAGGTAACCGAAAATGGTGGCATTTGAACACCTATCCGCTGATAGGTCAAAAACAAAGCTGGCCCGCTGGACCCACGAGGCCCAATGGCTATGCTTGACAGTTCCGGCCCGCATCTGGCCGGGTTTCAGTCCCAGACGAGCTCGGACTCGCAACCAATGGCACAGTTCTCGGGGGATGTGCAGCAATATATTGGGTGAGCGTCACTATCCACTTGAACACCCCCTATTCTCACGTTCTCGGGCCCTTTCTTGTTTTCAAGAAGCTGTGTCAAGCCCCCTTTTGGCTTCAATAAGCTGTGCCAAACCCCTTTTCGGCTCCAAACAGAGCCGGGATAAATAATAGATGACCCGAGTAAAGGTTTAGTACAACAGGGTCAAGGATGCGTCTCAGTGGTCACTGGTCTAAGTGCATCAGAGCGCTGATGTTCCATTTTCGCGTTTTTCCGAGTGCGTGTGCAAAAGTTCAGCATTTAGCAGTGGGAGAGTTCACGCTGGTATCTGGCGCCCTTGCAGCAACATGCCCTCCCCCCCAAGGATCGTCCCGGAGCGGAGGCGGGCCTTGGCGCCTTCGCCCGAATCCTTCTGAACGACCAACGGGGGTGGGCCCGCCGGACGGGTATAAAAACCTTATCAAGTCTCATTCTGAGTCCGGCTAGATCGTTCCCCCGTTCTCCACCGAAAATCCCCACCCAGATCTTCCTCCCAAACTCGTGTAAATCCACACACCGGCCAAAATGCCCGCCTACCACGAAGACCCGTCCATCTTCCCCATGGAGGGCGGCTGCTCCTGCGGCCTCCTCCGCTACAAAATCACGCAGGCCCCCATCGTCATCCACCTCTGCCACTGCTCGTCGTGCCAGCGCGAGTCCGGCACCGCCTTCGCCGTCAACGCCGTCATCGAGTCGTCCTCCGTCGAGCAGCTGGCCCCTGCCCCCGCCGACCCTCAGTTGAAGTACACGGCCAGCCCCCCGGCGTCCGCTCAGGACATCAACGACGCCCTGCTCAGCGGCTACGCGCACATCCCCCGCCCGGAGGACGCGCCGGAGCCCGCGCGCGTCACGATCCCGTCGGACTCCGGGCGCGGCCAGTGGATGGCGCACTGCCCCGCGTGCATGACGTGCGTCTGGACGCACTACATGGGCGGCCTGGGCGGCTTCATGACCTTCATCAAGGTCGGCACGCTGGACGAGCCGTGGAGGCTGGACCCGGACGTGGAGATCTACACGAGGAGCAAGCGGGGGTTCGTGGCCATCAAGGATGCGTCGAAGCAGTATGAGGCGTTCTACCCTGACTACAGGGATGCATATCGGGCCGAGGGGGTTGAGAGGTTTGACAAGCTGGTTGTCGAGATTAAGGCTTTTCATGAAGCTGCGGCTAAAAAGGGGGCCAAGGAGGATTAGGCGGGGTATTAAGGGCACGGTCGTGTTGGTCTATTTTGTGTGTCTGTAGTTTGGAAGAGAATCTCCTTGAACTTGAACTTCACTACGTAGGAGTGCCACGTATGAACGTCATGCGTTTTGCTTAGTTCTGAAAATATTGGCGTGTGGCAGGCTGGGGCATTCTACGTGACCGGAGCTGTTGCCTAATAAAGATGGGGACCGGGACGACCAGGCCGCTCGTTGGGATGCGACGCAGCGCGAGAAACCTTTCTCGTCCTCAGCCGGAGCCTCGGAACGAAATAAGAACAAGAGACAATTTGTCGGCTACTCATATCACAGACGTCCATCCAGAGCTTAGGAGCGGAGGGAACGAGCCTCCATCGCTGGGGCCGTTCTCATCCAGGTACATAGAGAGGTTGGTTCTCGCGGAGCGTGTGCCACCAGTCATTCACGCCCTTATCCCGGTGCGGAGCGATGGCTCAAGGCCAAGGGTCCAGCGACGGCAGTTTGATGTGGTCGGAGATAGAAGAAGACGGTCGGGGTTAATTTGTTGCTGGGTTAGGGCGACTGACAGGTGGGGTCTGGGGAATAGAATGTCGGGGCCTGCGCGTTTGTGGTTCTTACATGCTGGTGTTATTTCACTTGGATAAAACATATTGAACCCTGTGGGGGAAGCTGCGGTGGCGGGGTTTGGCGGGGTTGGGCGGGGTGAATTCCCCGAATTGACCCCGCTAAGCGCCTGCTCCAGCGGCCGCCCCCTGCATCAAGCACGGCACACCTGTCTGACGCGTGGGCGCTTCATCCCTCGAGCTCTCCGCTTCCAACCCATCGCCATCGCCATGCCCGCCCTGCGCGGAACCCGCAAACGCCTCTCCGATGCCCTCGCGCGCCGCCTCGGGTCCGCGCCGACAGTGCCGTCAATCTCGCTACTCATCTCACCACAAGCCCGACAGCCCTCTCCCGAGCCAGAGATCCCTGTTCCCCGCGGTCTCCAGGGTCCTGGTTCGTGTCCCGATCACGCCTCCTTCGAGGCTTCTGCAGACCCGCAGGACAGCTCCCCGCTCTTCACCGTCCTACCGCTAGAGGTCCGCGAGCTGGTCTATGCCTACATGTTTCAGACGGGGGGCCACCTCCACGGGACCCACATACTGCAGGATGGGCGCGGCGGCCCGATCACCACCGGGCCGTGCAGCCAGCATCGTGGGTATTTCAGGACCGCCGCCGAGGCGAATGCCGAGATGGACGCGCTGCTTGCCGGCGCGAGCGAGGATGAGAGGGAGAGGATGACGGGTTTGCAAGCTGGGACCAGCTCGAAGGGTGAGCGCGCGTGGGAGCTGGTCGATGGGATGGGGCGGACGCATCTTGAGTGTCATGATGATGATGTCCACGGGCCTAGGAACGCTGCGCGGTTTAGGACGGCCGAGCACGCGGACCCGCTTGCGCTATGGTCGCCCTTCCTCCCGGTCCTCCTCACCTGCAAGAGGTTGTAAGTCGCGTCTCCTCAGAAGCCCCGGGCTCTCCCACCCCGTCTGGAGTAGGGCTTTATGCGGCCCGACCCGCTAACAAGCGCACCTAGCTACCTGGAATCCGTCGGCACCATCTTCAGGGACCTGCCCCCAGTACTGGACGCCCACAACCCCGACGCAGCCGGCTTTCTCCACTGCGAGAACCCCCACCCGTCCGTCCGCAACCTGCAGACCATAACATTGACCAGCGAGAATTACAAGCCCAGCCCCCGCACCCCCGGCGGAACGCAGACTGTCCTCAACCTCCCCACCGAGCGGCCCACCGCCGGCGAGAGGCCCTCCTGCGCGTGGAAGCGTGCCTTCGACGCCCTCGCGCGCATCGACTCCCTCCGCGAGATCCGCATCTCCCTGCACCTCGGGCCCTCCTGCCCTTACGCGGGCGACGCCGACTTGCGGCCTCTGGCCCGGTGCGCCGGCCGCCTGGCGTCCAAGGTCGTAGTCGACCTAATGCGGGCCGACGATAGAGAGGTGGCCTGCAGCAAGTGCCGTTTGCGCCCGAGGACGTTCATCTTGCCGGCGGGAAACACGAGCGGGGGCGGTGGGGGGGAGGCTGGCACACCTGTCACTTCGGAACCCCCGCCGTTGCCAGGCGTAGACGGGTTGGAGTGCCCTCCGTTTGGAAAGGTGGTGTGGCACGCGGCCCCGCGGTACCAGCTCGTAACAGACAGTTTCCCGCCAGGGCCGCCCATTTTGAAGGCACTGTCCAGGGATCTCTGCCTGCCGTGCAACCGCGGAGAGTCTGTAAGCTTGGGCTCAATCCGCAGCGGCTATGAGTCTGTAGGTGTGGGCCAAATCCAGTCTCCCGGCTTGGACTTGGACCTCTAGGAAGATGAACCGGGCCGGACGGGGTGGGTGGCTTCGATACAGGCAGCACGGAGCACCGCGTGGTTCAACACGGCCTGTCACGACAATCACGTTCCTCGACCTGACGGATGATTTGAAGAGATGTATTTTACAAGAGCGATGATATGCCAGCTAAAGCCCTATCTAGTTCCAAGCAGACCTTTTCGATACCCAAAAACTCCACGACTCCTGACAAGCACAGATGACACGCAGACACAAACACATTCAACATGCTTCACTTCTTCGGCTCCCGGCTCCTCAGCGTCTTGAGCCCGGTCTTGTGCTCCGTATGCTGCCGGCTCAGCTTCTTCTGCCGGATGAACAGCCCGCTCGCCAGCCCCGCGGCGCCCCCGGCCACGTACACGATGTACATGACCTGCAGGGCGCGCGCGAACGCCGCCCTCGCCGCGTCGCCCTCCTCGCCGCCCAGCGCCCCGACCATGCCCACGCTGGCGGCCGCGTTCTCGCCCGACAGCTTGTCGGCGAGCTCCGGGCCCAGCTCGGACACGAGGCGCGGGCGCTGCTCCTGCATCTTGTTGTCAAAGACGGCGCCGCCGACGACGACGGAGATGGCGCCGGCGATCTGGCGCACGAAGGAGAAGGTGGAGGTGGCGGAGGCGATGTCGCGGCCCTCGACGCCGGCCTGCAGGGCGATGAGCGGCGACTGGAAGTTGGGCCCGACGCCGATGCCGGCGACGACCTGGTACAGGACGATCTTGGCGAGGCTGGAGGAGGGCCCGAGGTCGATGAAGAGGCCGAAGCCGAGGGTCATGATTGCGAGGCCGACATTGATGCCGATCTTGTAGTTGCCCGTGGCGCGGATGACGAAGCCGATGAGGGCGGAGACGAGAGAGAGCGGGAGGACGTAGGCGAGGAGGTAGACGCCCGACTGGAGGGAGCCGAGGCCCAGGACGCCCTGGAAGTAGAGGGGCAGGTAGTAGCTCCCGGAGAGAAAGACGAAGGAGTGGAAGAAGGCGGCGGAGAGGGAGGCGACGTTGGAGCGGGAGCGGAAGAGGTGGAGGGGGATGATGGGGTAGCGCGCGACCTTCCACTCGATGAGGACGAAGAGGGCGACGGCGGCGGCGCCGAAGATGATGAGGCAGAGGACGGTGGGGGAGGTCCAGGGGTGGGCGACGCCGCCCAGCTCGAGGCCGAGGAGGAACATGACGGTGCCGCCGACGATGGTGGCGCTGCCGAGCCAGTCGACGGCGAGCAGGCCGCGGCGGACGGGGGTGCGCGGGTTGTGCAGCTTGAGGGTGAAGAAGATGAGGATCATGGCGACGCCGCAGATGGGGAGGTTGACGTAGAAGCACCAGCGCCAGGTGGCCTCGGCGGTGAAGACGCCGCCGATGACGGGGCCGATGGCGGAGGCGATGGCCCAGACCACGCCCACCATCCCGAAGTAGAAGCCGCGGTTGCGCATGGAGAAGAGGTCGCTGATGCAGATGTTGACCAGCGTGATGATGCCGCCGCCGCCCGCGCCCTGGACGGCGCGGGCGGCGATGAGCATGGTCATGGAGACGCTGACGCCGCAGAGGAGGGAGCCGAGCCAGAAGACGCCGGTGGCGACGAGGAGGATGGGCTTGCGGCCCCAGATGTCGGAGATCTTGCCCCAGAAGGGGACGAGGGCGCCGTTGGCCAGGATGAAGGCGCTGCCGACCCAGGTGTAGCCGAGGGGGGAGTTGAACTCGGTGGCGATGGTGGGGACGGCGGTGGTGATGATGGTGATGTCGAGGGCGGCGAGGAAGAGCGCGGAGCAGAGGGAGAGCATTATGATAGTGGTCTGCAGGCGGGTGCGCGAGGCTTCCGGGTCGTCCTTTTCGTCGGCGGGGGGCTGTGGCGGGGTGGCCTCGTCCTGGGGGGTTGCCTCCGGGTCTTGGTTGGGGCGTGAGTCGGAGGGCTGGCGGGAGTGTGAGGACGGGGCGGAGGCGGGCCGGGCGGTGTCGAGCCCGGCCTCCTTGTCGTTTGCCGAGTCATGGCTCCGCTCCGGCGCGGGCTGGTCGGCGGATGGACTCTCGGAGGGTGCGGGGGACGGAGCCCGTGTCTCGGCGCCTTGGCCTTTCTCGTCCGGTGTCTCGCGCGCCGGGTCCGCCGAGCCCAAGCTGCCCGGGTCGTTCTGAACCATTCTCATGTCTCCGATGCTCCCACTCGCCGTGCTATCCCACTAAGCCAAGCCAAAAGCCAAAAGACCTTCTTCTGAGTTATCAATATTCCAAGGTGAAAGGTACAAGGTAGTAGTCGATGAAACGTCGTTTGCTGCGGATAGCTGAGTTCGGGTGCGAGTAGCGATGAGATGAGATTGAGCTAAGAAAGTGGTGGCGACAACGGCTTGGCCTTTTAAGTACTCAGGCCATCGCACTTCCTTTTCGGAGTCTAGCTCCAGTACGGGCCACTGGCGTTTGTTGCCGGGCGCCCCTCTGTTCTGGCTGTTCGCGGGGAGAAACGGGGACGGGATGGGAGTGTTTTATTTCGCATGTCCTTTGTTCGGGGTGAAAGGTGGGAGGAAAAGAACAAAGGGGGAGGGTTACTTTAAGGGTGATGTACCGAGCTGTACCCATTCGGGGGAGGGCGCTGATCTCCGCTCCCGATGGAACGGCACGAGCCCCATTCCCCCCCCCGACCGCGTGGCCACTCACACCCGCAGCCGGACCCTTTTTCTTCCTTCTCCGCCGGTTCTCGGCATGCAGGTAGCTTAACGCGCGCGCCCTGTTGTCATTCCTCTTTGCTGCCGGGCATGCGGGGCTAAACTCTGAAGGGGGGACAGCCAGGACGCCCGCTTGCTCGGAACGCTCGAGTCACATGCGGATTGGATTGGCCGCGTCAGGAGCTTTTTTTTTCGGTGGGGGGAGAGGAGAGCTTGGACGTGAATGGGGGTTGAGGGTGTGGGGCCGGTGCCGGTTTGCCGGCCCCGGTTTTGGGGGCCTGTCGCGGCACTTGCATATTGGACTGGCCTTTTAGCTCCCGCTCCTTGCCCGGCCGGCTCCGAGGGTGTTTCGCTCCGGTCCGTCAACTTTCACCATCCAGCTCGAGGTTGTAAGGCTCGCTCCTTGACGGCGGCGTTGTTGCGGTTTCTTGGTGGGTTGGGGGATGTGGCCGGCTCGGAGTCGGCAGCAGGCTTCCGGCGGAGAGTGGCGCCTCGGGATGGCGGGCGCCCTTTTTGGCAGTGCTTATAGAAAATCACCAGACCGGATAGGACGGAACGGGCGGAGCTTTCCGCCTCGGAATCGTGGCTGCCGCGACCGGGGTTGTTTCCTTCTGCGCGCCGCTGCCAAGGCGTATCCGGCGAGCCGCACTCGGCCGATTATCGCCGATTTGGTGTGTCTCACAAACGCCACAGCCGTGCCCCGGTGTGACCGTTCCAGCCGCCCAATTAATTTTACAGCGACATTGGAGCGTCCGCCTTGACACCCGGGCCCGTCCTCGTGGAAGTTCCGTGCCGGACATGTGGGTGGGAAACGCTCCACAGCGGGAGCCAAGCTCTTTCGCCGCCGAGGGTTCCACGCGGGGGAAAGCTTATTTTGTGACTGAGGGCTCACAGGGACCGTTGGCGTACGAAATTCCCCGACGGTTCGCTAACTTGCTGCCCGTGGGGAGGGTGTCACACCGGTGGGCAGGCCGGCACCCTTACCCGGTCGAGGTCACAGCTGCTGGATGCGGTGGAGCGGGGAGCCGGTGCGGTGCCCGTGCCGGGCCTCTCGATACGAGATGGACTCTCTTTTGTTCATGAGAGAACGGACAAGTACTCTTGGGGTTCCCATGACGCGAATATGGCTGCTGAGACACCTGAATCGTGAGCCCCGGCGAACGGAGGTTACCTCTTAGTCTCAGCGCAGGAGGGTGCCGTATGGTCGGGCTTCGCAACTGGAGGGATTGGCTCGAGCCAGCGGGTTTGTGTTAGGCCTAGGATGGGCTGTCCCGGGACCTCCAATTTATTGAGCCACGCCGAGTATACGGCAAAACGATACGAAAAGGATTCGGGGCGGAGGCCTGGCCTTCTTTCTCGGGCGTATCCCTGCTGATGGCAATGCAGGCCCAGGTCTAAACGCTACCCCGTTCCACTAATACCAGTTATCCAAAACACCTCCAATCTATGCATTCAATTCCAGAAGAAAGTCCATATATATTGCTCCGTCTACCCTGGTCTACCAGTCCATAAGTGTCTTCCATGACGAAGCAGCCGCGTCCAGCTCAATCGCCCGGACGCCATCCACGACCGCATCCCCCTTGCCTCCTCGTCGGGCGCTCCAAATTCCTCGGCCCCCCCTTTAAAATCTCCCTCCGAAAATCCCCTCCATGCAGCTAGATTTCCCGCGGAACCCCTTGCCCCACCTCCCGTCGACCGCTCGGCGCGTCAGCACGAGGAGCGTCCCTGGGTCGGGCCCCTCTTGTTCCTCATGAGGCTGCCGTTGTATCACAGCAGCCCGTCGTCGTCGTTCATGTGCGCGATGACGTACGAGCACACGCCGGCCCTCTCCTCGCTGACGGCGCCCTCCCTGTCCCCCAGTCGACAAACCCGCCGTAGTACCTCTGGAAGCGGTACGATCCCTCGGTGAGCTCCAGCCCGAACCGCCACGTCTCTTTGTCCCCAGGCATGCAGGCATACGTCACCTCACTGGACTCCCACGATGCTCCACGCCCGTCCAGACGCCCAACTTCGACTTGTCCCCCCCCCGCCGCCGCCACCCCCAAGCCGCCCTACTCGGCGCCCACCTCCGTCGATGCCGGCGACTTCCCCGTCTCGAGGCTGGGGCTCTCGGCCTGCGACCTCCACCACTCATTATGGCCCCAGAACCTCTTGATTATTAGCCTGTCGTGGAAGATTGGTGTGCCCTGGGGATGTAGTCCTCCTGCTCGAAGAATAATCCCTGGGGTCTGTACGAAGACGGTGTTCGTGTAGCTGGCACAAGCCAACTCGATGGGGAGGGATGTGGCGTGTGTTTTGAGGAGGGAGGCCAGGATGTAACACGCGAGCCGCAAGTTTACGTGCTCCCGCCGGGATGACGACGCCCACCGACCCCCTTTGCCGACCTGTTCCTTAGGAGATCGCTTTAGGGGTCCCGGGAGAAAGGTGGCCTCGAGCTCGATTTGCCCTTCGATAGTTGAAGGGGAGGCGTCCAGGTCGGGTGAGAGTGTGCAGTCCTCTGGGGGTCGCGGGGTGGTTGTGAGAGAGGCAGAGGCGGGTGGTCGTAAGGAGGAGGGGGAGTGCTAAAGGGGCCCGGGGCGCGAAGTGGCGGGTTCTCCTGAGGTCGTTGTGAGAGCGGAGGCTCATCGGTCTTGGGTGCTAGGCGTCCTGAAGTGGGTGTTGAGGGTGATATCAACGTATAATTGAGGGAGCACACCGCGATATAGCCTTACATCTCACACCCGGAATCTCGAAATACAGGAGCTATCCGCTACGAACCTGCTGAGGGGGGCAGGTCACAACTCTCCGCACAAAGGGGTAACTGTCTATATTGAGGCCACACTCAGCCCTGAGCCTACAAGGTGCATTCCCTCTCGTAGCACTCCCACCCGAGTGTGATCCCGTGGGGCTGTCCATTATCAAGCACACTTTACGGCGTTGCCGGCCCCGTCCTTCACCCATCCTATTGGGCCCTCCCTATCAAGCGAGGCCAGAGATTGCCCACCCCCATCGCAGTGACAGGCGCCCTTCCCGTCCCACGTAGAACTGCTCTGCACCGTAGGCCGGCCCCTCACGAGGAATCGTTCGGGTGGGCCTGCCAATCCCGTCCCTTTCATAAAGGGAAACAAGAGCAAGTAAGGGGGAGTGGGCTAGAAAAGGGACCCGAAAAGGACCCTTCCCAATGCCCTGGATCGTTATTCGGGGGGGAGGGGGCGGGGATGTTGAGCGGGTACAGCTAATTGGCGAACAGGATCCCTTCTCGGCGGATGGGGCGGATCTGGCCTCGGTGCTGAGGCGCGAACCATTGTGGAAAGGTCATTGGGGAGTTGGTTGTGCTGCAGCCGCAGACGCGTATCAAGGCCCCGTAGGCGACATTTCCCACTGACACAGGGCTGTTCTTACAACGGCACAAGACTCGTAAATAATGCTGGCACAAAGGGAACAATCAAGTTCGTCGTCTTGACGTCGTCTACATCCACACTCCTCTCACCTACTCTCCCCTCAGCTCCCCTGCCGATCCTACGCCCGGGG
>JAMAJV010000059.1:0-36465 GCA_023628835.1 Sordariomycetes sp. S4602
AATATAATTATTGTAGTAATAATTCTTTATTTGAACAATTTTAAAAATTAAATAAAAAAAAATGAGTTTAACTTTAATACTTTTTTTAATAGGAATCTTAGGATTCGTATTTAATAGAAAAAATATAATATTAATGCTTATTTCAATAGAAATAATGCTATTAGCTATTACGTTCTTAATATTGGTAAGTTCTATAAGTTTAGATGATATAATAGGACAAAGTTATGCAATATACATAATAATAACAGCAGGAGCTGAATCTGCAATAGGATTAGGAATCTTAGTTGCCTTTTATAGATTAAGAGGATCGATTGCATTTGAAAATAAATAATGTATTTAAGTATAATTTTTTTACCTTTGTTGGGTTCTATAGTGTCTGGTTTTTTTGGTAGAAAAATTGGTGTGACAGGGTCACATATAGTTAGTACTAGTTGTGTTGTAATAACAACAATTTTAGCTATTCTAGCTTTTTTTGAAATAGGTTTTAATAATAACACTGTTTCTATTTCTTTATTTGAATGATTAGTGAGTGAATCCTTTAATATAATCTGGGATTTTCAATTTGATAGTTTAACAGTATCTATGTTAATTCCTGTCTTAGTGATAAGTTCTTTAGTTCATATTTATTCTATAGAATATATGAGTAGTGATCCTCACAATCAAAGATTTTTTAGTTATTTGAATTTATTTACTTTTATGATGATATTATTAGTTACAGGAAATAATTATTTATTAATGTTTGTAGGATGAGAAGGTGTTGGAGTTTGTTCTTACCTTTTAGTTAGTTTCTGGTTTACTAGAATAGCTGCTAATCAAAGTTCTATTTCTGCTTTCTTAACTAATAGAGTAGGTGATTGTTTTTTAATTATAGGAATGTTAGGTTTATTATGAACTTTAGGGAATTTAGATTATAGTACTATATTTTCATTAGCTCCTTATATAAATACTGATGTTGTAACTATAATAGGTATATGCTTATTAATAGGTGCTATGGCTAAAAGTGCTCAAATAGGGCTTCATATTTGATTACCTATGGCCATGGAGGGGCCTACTCCAGTTTCTGCATTAATACACGCAGCTACTATGGTTACTGCAGGAGTATACCTATTAATACGTTCATCTCCACTTATTGAATATAGTTCTACATTATTGCTAATATGTCTCTGATTAGGAGCTATAACTACTTTATCTAGTTCTATGATTGGTTTATTCCAGGGAGACATAAAAAAAATTATAGCTTATTCTACTATGAGTCAATTAGGAATGATGGTTGTTGCCATTGGATTATCTTCATATAATGTTGCTTTATTTCATTTAATAAATCATGCATTTTATAAAGGACTACTGTTCTTAGGTGCTGGTGCTGTTATCCATGCTGTTTCAGATAATCAAGATCTGAGAAAATATGGAGGATTAATACACTGATTACCTTTAACTTATTCTGTTATTTTAATAGCTAGTCTTAGTTTAGTAGCATTCCCTTTTATGACTGGGTTCTACAGTAAAGATCTTATATTAGAATCTTCTTACGGTCAATATCATTTTCCTAGTATAGCTGTATATTTTATAGCAGTTTTAGGTGCAGTATTTACTACTTTATACTCAGTGAAAATATTATATTTAACTTTTATAGCTAATCCTAATGGATCTTTAAATTATTATAAAAATGCACATGAAGGAAAAATTTTTATGAGTCTTCCTTTAATTATCTTAGCTATTTTCTCTATTTATTTCGGGTTTTTAACTAAGGATATTTATGTAGGTTTAGGTTCAGGGTTTTTTAATAATAATAGTATTTTTATTCATCCTATGCATGAAATTTTAATAAGTGCTGAATTTGGTCTTAGTGTTTTTATAAAATTATTACCTTTCATATTAACAGTAATAGGTACTGGTTTTGCTATTACACTTTTTGAATTTTATCCTTATATAACTAATAATCTTAAATTAAGTACTTTAGGTTATAATATCTTTGGATTCTTTAATCAACGTTTATTAATTGAATTCTTTGTTAATAAATATTTAGTTAACCTAACACTTAGATTAGGTAGTCAAACAACTAAAGTTTTGGATAGAGGTAGTATTGAGTCTACAGGTCCTTTTGGTGCTGAAAAATTCTTATTATTAATGGGTAAATCAATAAACATATTAAGTACAGGTATGGTTACTAATTATGCATTGTACATAATAATAGGTATTATTATATATTTATTAGGAAGTAATTTCTATCTTTTTAATATTAATAATGGTTTATTATTATCCATTATTTACATAAGTATTCTTGGGAATATCTCGGGAATAAGTAAGGATTCTACTGAAAAATCTTTTAACTCTTTAAGTAACCCTAACCCTAATACAAGTAATACTAATCCAACTAATTCTAATTCAAATAATTCTAATTCATAAAAAGGGTTAAAAACAAATACTTTATCTTAAAATAAATTATATCTATAAGAAATAATAGGCCCAGGTTAGTACTTTTTTCTTGTGAATTAATACTTTTGTCTTAATCGTCAGATTATCTATTTCAGGTATGTTTATAAAAAAAAAGTATAATAAACAAAAATTTTGTATATATTAAAACCTTTTTAATAAAGTATTTAGCTATGTTTAGCAATGCATACTAGTGATCACCATAGTTTAGATAAATTGTCAAAGATGCTTATGAACCACGGTCAGTTAGAGCTTATAGAGCTTTAGGGTAAGTGGTGGGGCATTTATGAACATATACTGTATATTTATGGTTAGTTAGGGCTTATAAAACTTTAGGGTAAGTGGTGGGAGCATGTCGTAAGACAAATAGGTATTCAAGTTTTGAATACTTAAATAAGATTTAAACAAGTTTATTCATATAAAATCTGTAGTAGCTAAATACAAGTTTAATACTAAGATAAATTACTCCAGTTTTTACTGTCATTAATAGTACCTAGGAGGATATTAATATATATTTTAATATTAAAATTTTTCGTACAATTACTAAAAGAATATTTATTTTGATTTAATTTATTTATGATAAACTATTTAATATATAAGTTTGTAAAATATAACTATAGAAAGTATATTTTAGAAAGAAATGGTGATTATTTACCATTAAAGTAAATAAACTTTATAGTGTGGATTATACTATAATAATAATAGATAAAAACATTTTCAATAAACGAATACTTTTTTTAGTATTAAATGAATATAAAAAATGATATGCCACAATTAGTACCTTTTTATTACATGAACGAAGTATTTTTTACTTTCGTCTTAATAGTTGGAATATTATATATATTATCTAATTATGTTTTACCTAGAATAGTGAGATTATTTATTTCACGTGTGTTTATTAAAATAATGAATAAAATATAATAAACCTCAATATATATAGATATTAATATACTTTTAATAAAGTATTTATCAAAGAAGATTTCTCAGAATATTTCTGTTTATTAAAACAGATTTTTATAGCAAAAAGAATCTATTTTATAGAATGTTTTTGTTTAAAGTTTATGATAGACAACAAAAAAAAACAACATGTATAATTTATTTTCACAATTTTTATCTCAAAACTTAGAAATTCTAAAAGATTTTTCGAAGTATCTAGTAGAGTACCTTTCAGGATTTTATTACTATTTAAGTAAGTCTAATTTCTTTAAATATATTACCGATACATCTAATTATATAGAAATATCTAATATTATACCTATAATATGTATATTTTTATTAATATATACTTTTTTTAGTATTAAATTTAGAACGTTAAATTTAATAAAGATAGGGTTATGATTACGTGTTTAAATGTCTATAGGAGTACTTCATTCAACTTTGATGAAACTATATTATAGTTATCTCTTTATAGTAGTGTTTGGACAAATACTACTTTTATTCTGTGAATATAATTGCGGAATATTGGATATATTTATTAAAGGTCTTGATTTTAATTTTGATTATTTTTATATGTATGATATGGATTATTCTGTAAATGACTATACTTCAAATCTTTCTAGACCGGATAGTTCAACATTATTATCTCAGAGGGATGATGAGCTTCCGAGTAGATATGATTTCAACTTTAGATATGGTAGGTTCATAAGAGAAGGTACTCAGGCTTATCCTAACCCGCTTAATGAGGAATTACAAAGAATTCTTGATCTTGACAATGAGAATCGTATGTTTTATAAAAATAATTGATTTAGGTCTCTTGAAGGTGCTTATTATACTAAAACACCCTTAGGCGGTCTTATGGTTACAGAACAAATAGAGGATGCTCAGTTCCAGTCTATTCAGCGAGAGATTACTCAGTTAAGGGATGCTCAGTTAGAGGAGGCTCAGTTAATGAATACTCACATACAGATTGCTCAGTTACAGAAAGATCAGCTTCCTTACTTTAAGTCTTTTGTTTTGAGACGTTTAGATGGTCTTACTCTTTCAGCGGAAAATTCGTATTTTAATTATTTACATGAAAAAACAAATTGTCGTCAAACTGCTTCAAGATTAATTGCTCACGAATTATCGGAGTTTCATGGATGGACTAGGACTAACGGCTCAGAAATGCGTGATGGTTACATAAGAGCCCGTGTAAGTGAAATTCTTAGACAAGAAGGGTTATAATTAACTAAAATCTTACTAGTAAAAGAGATAGCAAATTCAATTTATAGGGTATTTACACTCTTATTAAAGTAAGTTAGAGTTATTAAAACTAGTATGGTGTATCTTAATCTAAAAAAAAATTAACTATTTCTATAAATAGGAGTATAAAGGGTGAAATTTCTATAAAGCCTGTCATTAGACAAAAAAAAATAAATAACATGAATTTTCTTTCTACATACTTTACAAATCCATTAAGTCAATTTGAAATAAGAGATTTTTTTAATCTAAAATTGTCATTTTTAAATAATTTACAACTGTCTTTAACAAACATAGGGTTATACTTACTATTAGCAGGTATTTTTGTACTAATAGTGAGTTTATTGAGTATAAATTCCAACAGATTGATTGGAAATAGATGATCAATCAGTCAAGAATCGCTATATGCAACAATACAAAGTATAGTGGTAGGTCAAATTAACGCAAAACAAGGGCAAGTATTCTTTCCTTTAATTTATACTTTATTTATATTCATATTAATGAATAATTTAATAGGTTTAATACCGTACAGTTTTGCATCTACAAGTCATTTTGTTCTTACTTTTTCTATAAGTTTTACTATAGTAATAGGTGCAACAATTTTAGGGTTCCAAAAACATGGATTAAAATTTTTTTCTATCTTAGTTCCATCTGGGTGTCCTTTAGGGTTATTACCATTGTTAGTATTTATAGAATTTATTTCACATTTAGCTAGAAATGTTTCTTTAGGTCTTAGATTAGCAGCTAACATCCTTTCTGGGCATATGTTATTAAACATATTAGCAGGTTTCACTTATAATATTATGACTTCTGGTGTTATATTCTTCTTTTTAGGTTTAATACCATTAGCATTTATTATAGCTTTTTCAGGATTAGAATTTGGTATCGCTTTCATACAAGCTCAAGTATTTGTTGTGTTAACAAGTAGTTATATAAGAGATGGTCTGGATATGCATTAGTATTTAAAAGAAATGTGTATACTAATCCTTATTATTGGAAAAAGATATTTAAATATAATAAGCTTTAATATAAATACGTGAAATTAGAGGGTCGAAGAGGAAGGGAATTAAGTTTTACTTAATTGGCTCAGACATATGGAAGTTATTCTTCAATATCTTACCTTAAATTAACAAGGTAATCTGCTAGCGGAAGAGTATAATCGGGAAATATAGTTTATATCTTAACCTCTTCCTAAGATAGGCTTTCCTAAAAACTGGTTTATCTAAAAAATAAGCCTTTAAAGTGTAAGTAGGTTAATTTTCATTAATCTGCTTATAGTTAAAATAATAATAATTGTTCTTAACAGTTATCATCGTCAAGTGAAGAAATAAGAAAAGTTCTGAGTTAAATCTTTATATAAAAATATAGGGTTATAAAAAGAAAATATTCAATTATGTTAACAATTTATTGTTAAATATATATATAATTGGCGAGCTAACAATCCTAATTAACGGTATTTTTTATTCATAAGTTTTGTGGAAAAAAGCTATTTTTCTCCAAGACGGTGTTTATATGAATAAGTGATATGATAGATATCATGTTAAAAAAATCAAAAAATAAAATAATTAGATGAGTTTGGTGATAGCTCTGATTGAACGCTGTCTAAGTGCTTGACACATGCTAATCGTACGATTAATACAATTGGAAAAATTAAATTAATAGTGGTGTAAGGGTGAGTATAAGATATTTTTGCCTATCTTGAAGCAAGGAAAACTAAAATTCCTTATAATAAAAATAAAGGTGGTACTTTTCACTGCTTTAATAGGATATACATGTAAATGATGTCTTAAAAAAGATACATGAAATGATATTTTAAAGAAGATAGTTGTTAAGGTAATGGATTTCCACTGCTTTGAGAGGACGATAAATGTCATAGAAAAAGGTAGTTGTTAAGGTAATGGCTTAACAAGCCGCGTATTTTCTTAGTCGTAACTGAGAGGTTGATCGATCACATTGGGTCTGAAAAAACCCCAATGCATATCTGTACAGCAGTGAGGAATTTTGGTCAATGGCCTAACGGCCGAACTGGCAACTTAGGAAAATGATAATTGGTCGTCAAATGAAGTTTTGTCTATATATTGATAATGACAATATATATAAATAGTCTTGACTAATTACGTGCCAGCAGTCGCGGTAATACGTAAGAGACAAGTGTTATTCATCTTAAGTAGGTTTAAAGGGTACCTAGACGGCCAAAATGACTTAATATAAGTAGTATTTGGCTAGAGTTTTATACAAGAAGTACAGTACTTTTAGGTGGAGAGTCGAAATTCTGTGATACTCTAAGGACTGGTAAAGGCGAAGGCAGTCTTCTATGTAAAAACTGACGTTGAGGGACGAAGGCATAGGTAACGAACAGGATTAGGCACCCTAGTAGTCTTTGCAGAGAATTATGAATGCCATAGGTTAGATATAATTTAGTCTATAAATGAAAGTGTAAGCATTTCACCTCAAGAGTAAAGTGGCAACACTGGAACTGAAATCACTAGACCGTTTCTGACACCAGTAGTGAAGTATGTTATTTAATTCGATAATCCGCGAAAAACCTTACCACAATTTGAATACTTAATTGTAAATTAAGATACAGGTGTTGCACGGCTGTTTTCAGTTAATGTTGTGAAACTGTGGTTCTTCATGTAATTAACGTAATCCTTGGCTCTATTTGGACCTATATCTAATAGAGCGTTTTTTCTGCATACTGGAAATGATAAAGAGGACAAAGACAAGTCATCATGGCCCTGATATTGTGGGCTATAGACGTGCCACAATTCTCCTAAACAAAGAGATGCGAAAATGTGAATTTAAGCTAATCTCAAAAAATAGGATAGAAATAGAAGGATTATAGTCTGAAATTCGACTATATGAATAAGTAATTGCTAGTAATCGTGAATCACCATGTCACGGTGAATACAACCTCGGATTGGTACTAACCACTCGTCACATGCTGAAAGGAGTACTGCGCAATAAGTTTGCTTTTTTGCTATAAATATATGATGATCAAAGTTAGATCTTTATAGTAAGATTCACCGTATGCGAGACTCCAATTAGTGTTAAGTCGAAATACGGTTCGTGTAGTGGAAGTTGCACGGGATTGATTAACCCCAAAACAAAAAAATGGTTTAAATTACGGTAAAGCAGTAACCCTGATAATTGTATTACGTATTCAATTATTAAGAGGCTGTATAGCAGTGTATATTAAGAGAATCTTTCCCTTATATATTCTGGCGTAATTTAAACCAAAGGAAGGTCCCGTTTGTTGGTATGACGGGTTGAGCTGTAAACTCAATAGCTAATAGCTATCGAAGGTTCGAGTCCTTTTCTTCCTAAACAAACATATACTTTAAGTATGCAATTTATTATGAAAGAGCAAAATAATTTTATTTATGACTACTAATATTAGAAGTAATTTTCAATCTCATCCTTATCACTTAGTATCTCCTTCACCTTGACCTTTATACACTAGTATAAGTTTAGGGACTTTAGGACTTGCTAGTGCTTTATCTATGCACAATTTTTATAATACATATATCATATGATATATCTCCTTTATATTAGTTATAGCTTCTATGTCTTTATGATTTAGAGATATAATAGCTGAGGGTACATTCTTAGGAGATCATACATTTGCTGTTCAAAAAGGAATTAATATGGGTATTATGTTATTTATAGTTTCAGAAGCATTATTCTTCTTAGCTATATTCTGAGCATTCTTCCATAGTGCCTTAACACCTACTGTGGAATTAGGAGCTCAATGACCACCTATGGGAATAGATCCTATAAATCCTTTTGAATTACCATTACTTAATACAGTAATATTATTATCTAGTGGAGCAACTATTACATATGGTCATCATGCTTTAATAAAAGGAGATAGAGCAGGAAGTTTATATGGTTCAATAGCTACAGTGGTTTTAGCTATAATCTTTACAGTATTTCAAGGTGTAGAGTATAATGTATCATCTTTCACTATAAGTGATGGTGTATTTGGATCATGTTTCTATTTTGGAACAGGTTTTCACGGATTTCATGTTATAATTGGAACTCTTTTCTTAGCTGTAGGTTTATGGAGAATATATGTATATCATCTTACAGACCATCATCATGTAGGATTTGAAGGAGGTATTTTATACTGACATTTTGTAGATGTGGTATGATTATTTTTATATATTGCGATTTATTACTGAGGTAGTTAATATTGTTACAAATGTTGTATCATAAAAGGGGTTTTAGTATAATGGTAATGCATATGACTTTTAATCATTAAGATGTAGGTTCGAACCCTGCAAACCCCGTTATAAAGGAAGAGTAGTCATTGGCAGGGCAAGGTATTTACTAAATATTGTGTATAAACACTTGAGTGTTCGAATCACTCTTCTTCCGAGATCAAACTGGAATATAGGTAATAGGTTTTCAATCAAGAAAATTAAATGTTATTACTAGTATACATTTTCAAGTAGTATAGGTAATTAAGGTAAAGATATATAATAAATTATATAATTGATATTAGACTTTATAAATAGATTTTTTTTTTATAGTAGTAGGTATTTTATGTTATTTAATATAGAGCATCTATAGGTTAATTGGGAAACCTATCGTTTTCCACACGAAGATTGTTGGTTCAAGTCCAACTAGTTGCGTTAATTATTATAATTAAATCTTTTTAGATCTAATAGCTTAATTGGTCGAGTACTTCCTTGTCACGGAAGGGGATCTCGGTTCGAATCCGGGTTAGTTCGTTTTTTTTAATAAAAGAAGAAAATCATTAGTACAATATGTTTATTAGTGTTAATACTTCTTCTTGTCAAAGTTAGATTAAAATAATATAGCTTATTTTGCTATAAATCCTTACAGGTATAAAAATTCAAATCAAATTGACTAGTTTATTTTTTATTCAAGAAAATTTTACAAATAAATATAATGTAGAAGCATTGGACATATTATCTGTATTTATAATTATATGTGGTATATATATTATAATTAGTAAAAATCCTATAGTATCTATCTTATTTTTAATAGGGTTATTTGGAGGTATATCTTCATATTTAATATTAACAGGTTTAAGTTTTATAGGGTTATCTTATTTAATAATTTACATAGGAGCAGTATCTATCTTATTTTTATTTATTTTAATGTTAATTAACATAAGAATTAGTGAGTTACAAAATAATAACAAAAATAGTATAGCTTTAGCATTGATTATTTTAATTTTTGTAAATTACTCTGTGTTACCGGTATTTCCTTATAGTACAGGAGTAATAAATAATTATTTTACAAATATAAACCAAATGTTATATAAAGTATCTGATGATCAATATAACATTAGTGCTACAGCAAAGAATAATGATTTATATTTTGCAAGTAGTAACGATTGAAATGGGAATTTAATCGATGTAAATAATATCTCTAATATAGGGAATATTATGTATACTAGTTATAATTTATGATTAATTCTTACTGCGTTTATATTATTATTGGCTATGGTTGGAACAATTGTTATAACAATAAAAAATAACTCAGAAGAGATTAGCTCAACGGTAGAGCAACCGTTTTACACACGGTAGGTTAGGCGTTCAAATCGCCTATCTCTTATTATAGTTCTTTAACTTAAGGGTAAAGTGCATTTTTGATAAGAATGAAATTCAGGTTCGACTCTTGAAAGAATTATAATAATCAAAGAGAATTGGTCGAGTAGGTTTATGGCGGTTATTTTGAAAATAACTAAAGATTAGTCTTTCATGGGTTCGAATCCCATATTCTCTGAAAGAGAATATTATCAATAGTGTATAACTAGAGTAAAGTAAACTAAACCTTAATATAATTTCGTGGTTATTGAAAATATTTAAAGGATAATTTAAAATAATATAAAGTATTATAGTAATTAGCCTAGTGACTATAATGGTTAAAATACCAATGTGTAGGTGAAAGGGGGTAAATG
Source organism: Sordariomycetes sp. S4602 (assembly GCA_023628835.1). Lineage (NCBI taxonomy): Eukaryota > Fungi > Ascomycota > Sordariomycetes > Sordariomycetes sp. S4602. The sequence continues at coordinate 10,547 of JAMAJV010000059.1, forward strand.
TCCTAAATAAAAAGAGGGGGAGTTGTAAATTTTATATGGACCTCTAGGGTAATATTATGTGTGCTTCTATAGCTCAATGGTAGAGCTTGATACTGTTAATATCATGATAGATGTTCGATTCATCTTAGGGGCTATAGTAAAAACGGATTAGAGCCAGGTTGGTTAGGCGCCTCGTTTGGGTCGGGGAATAGTTATGTTCGAATCATAATAATCCGAGTTTTTATATATATAATAGAAATGTAATAGATATGCACAATATATGTATAAATATATACATATATAAGTATACAAAGAAACTATTATGGATATTTAAGTTATGTATAAAAGAGAATATACAAATTTATTATAGATAATAAACTCTAAGAGAAATCCCGCTGATAAACGAAGTGAATTGAAACATCTTAGTAACTTCAGGAAAAGAAATCAAAAGAGATTCTATGAGTAGTGTGAATGAAAGTAGAGAAGCCTATAGTAAAGCAAGTAAAAAAAAAAGTTTGAATTTTACGGGGAACCTTCCTCAAAGGCTAAATATTATACATAAACGATAGAGAACATAAGTACCGTGAGGGAAATAATAATTAGAATTAGTAGTTTTATAAGCAGTTCAAGTAATTTAATAAAATACGAACGTACCTTTTGCATAAGGGGTCACCAAGTTAACATTATATACAAGTATAAGCGTAGTTAAACCAATCATCAAAAAAATGAGAAGTATTTAATGTTAGACCCGAAGCCTAGTGATCTTACCTTAATCAGGATGTAAACAGTCCGAACGGAATATCGTTGCATAGATATCCGAAGAATTATGGTAAGTTTAGTGAAAGGCAAAACTGACTAGGATAGCTGGTTTTCTGCGAAACCTATTAAAGTAGGCAATTCAAATAACATCATAGCAGGTACAGAACTTAATCTCAGACAAGATGTTAAACTCTTAATATTAAAAGACATTTTGATTTGTATATATCGGGGGATCGTGAAGATTTTATCGGTGAGTATGTAGACTCGAAATGGCAAAGATGAATGTTGAATTATCAGACATAGAGTGCTAAGGTTGTATGTCAAAAGGGAAACAGCCCAGAACAAGATTTAAGGTTCCAAAATTATTAGTTAAGTGAAATTAAGAAGGTATTTATTTGAGTCGACAAGAAGATGGGCTTAGAAGCAGCCATAATTTTATGAATTCGTAACAGAGCGCTTGTTAATTTATAGATGCATCGAAAATTTAACGGATCTAAACAATATACCGACATCTTGTCCATATTTAACAGTGATGAAAATATTGCTGTTGTTATATGGGGTAGCAGAACGTTGAGTTTATATAAGATTTTTCTTTTTTAAAGGAAAATATAATGAGATAACTCAAGTGAGAATGGTGACATTAGTAACTAAAAGAAGAAAGCGTGTATAACCTTTAGTAGGGGGAAAAGTTGCTAAGGAGTTTCTATTTAGGCAATCGGTAATCTAGATAAGAAAAGGAAGGGATGCACCGAACGTTGTTATTTTATAGAAGGAATTTCTATTTAGGCAATAGGGGATCTATAAAAGGAAGGATTAACCGGGCGTTGTTATTTTATAGTAAACAAGAGAGTAGCTATTTGGTTAGTAGACTTTGAAGCTTACTATGTGGTTTACATGACAGTTTCTCCGCCTTAAGCTTATGGAATTATAAGTAACGGCCTCTAAATTAAGAATCTAAAGATTTTGATGATGAGTAAATCTTAATTGCTAAACAACATTACAAGTGTTAAATGTACAGGAAAAATAGTAATATATAGTTTATAACAACCGTACCTAGAAACTGAAAAAAGTAAGCTAGTAGAGTATACGAAGGCGTATAATGAGATAACAATCATAAAGGAACTCGGCAAATTGACTACGTAACTTCGGGATAAGGAGATCTCATTAATCTTGATTAATATCAAGTAAAAAGGAAGAAGCATGGAATAGTGTTGTACGACTGTTTAATTAAAACACAGCACTTTGCTCAAAGATTAAAAATCTAAGTATTGAGTGTGATGTCTGCCCAATCCCGGCTGGTTAACAGATATAACTAAATTTTTCAAGAGAGTTTGGTGTTGACGGAATCCCCGGTCAATGGCGGCCTTAACGTGAGGGTCCTAAGGTAGCGAAATGCCTTGGCCGTTAAATGCGGTCTTGCATGAATGATTTAACGATACAACAGCTGTCTCTATGATTGACTCAGTGAATTTGGAATAGCTGTGAAGATACAGTTTACCTCTAGTTGGACGAGAAGACCCTATGCAGCTTTACTGTTACTAATTATAGGGTACGGAAACAAATATATAAGGTACATTAGTTAATGTAAATGGAAATCCTTTATATTTCTTCCGTATTTATGAATTAATTTAAGGTATTTGTATCCATGAATACTGGGGAATTAACCTAGTTCATCTTGGCCAAAAGCCAAGACTAAGCCTTAGGTAAGGAACTTATCGTTAGGAGACAGTTTATGCGGGGCACAGACCCCATAAAGAGTAAATGGGAGTGTCTAAAATTAACAATGTATGGGTGCAATATGTGCTCATTTCAAAATTGTTTGTAACATTATGCAGTTTTACTGTATTTTATCTTCTAAAATTATTTGTTTAATCTGCACGATCAGATATATGAATAATATAATTTAAATAGAATTGTGGTACGATTTCATCTAACGAGAGATTAGAGGTAATTAAAAACATTATGAATTTTTCTAATGTTTTTGAATTTAGTTATTATCCTCGTAAAAAAATAATAATATTGACTATTACTTAATAGGCTCAACGGCTAAATCGTGCCTAACTGTTTGATTAACAACAAATCTTACAGTTGCGTAAGCAGGGCGTAGGATCACAAGATGCAAAAAGGAAAGATCTTGGATTATAGGAAAAGCTACGCTAGGGATGTTTGTCCTATAATAATTGATTAATTATTAGGAATTAATTGGGTAAAATTCAAGAATTACTTTTTGTAAGTAAATTTGAAGCGAAGTTTATCTTGGCAAGTTTAAGAGAGATAAAAACGTTCAACGACTATAAGGTGAGGTATGCTAACAATAATCCTTTATAATACCCAACATTTTTATTAAAAATGATTTTATGAAAAACAACAAAAATAGATTTATGAATAAAGAAATGAATAATAAATTAAAAATATTTAATAATAATATTAATAATAAATATAAACTTATACCGTTTAATTTAAAGTTAAGTAATTATAGAGAAAAATATGCAGCACCTGCTTCTAATGAATGAAAAAATACTGCGTATTTTTATAACCAAAATAATATAAAGAATATACCTTTAAATGATCAGAATTTAAATAAAATAATCCAATCTTATTTTAATTTACATTTAAGAAACAAGTTTTTACGTTTAAGACATATGTCTCTTAAAAGAAAACGTTCTTTATTAAAAAGAATGTATGTAAGTAATGTAGAGATTAAACATACTAATAACAAAGCTATAATTACTTTATACGTTTTAAACACTAAAAAAAATAAATTATTTAAGAACTATTTAAAAAGTAAAACCAAATTTAGAAATTTAATCTTTTATTTTTCAATAATAAAAAAAAATATTTTACAAATGAATATTTCGTTATTTAGAAGTAAATTAATAAATAATTTCTTAAGTAATAAGTTTATATTGAGAGGAAGTAAAGTATTAGAGTTCAAATTTGAATTATTGAATAAAATAGTGAATTATAGTAATCTAATTTTTAATAGATGTATAAAGAAAATGTTTAACAAATTTAAATTTGTTAGAAAAATGAATGTCCTAAGAAGAGATATATATTTATATAAAATAAATATCTTAAAATTTCAAAAAGTGTATTTTTTACATAGATTAAATAATTTACTATTAAAGATTTTAAATAAAAAAATCGAATTTAACATAGTTAATTTAACATCTCTGGTATTTAACACCGATATTTTTACTAAGGCATTAGCTTTAAAACTAAAAAAAAAGAAATTTTTTGTTGTAATGAGAGCAATGAATAGTGTAATAAGTAGAGCGAGATTACCTAGAGTAAATACAGGGAAAGAAAGAAGAGATTTAACTAAATATATGGATCTTGAATTGGTTCATAATAAATATCAAGATTCTCATTTATTATCTAATTTAAATGATAATGAAAAATTTATCATGTTTTTACAAAAAAATAAGGTACCTTCTACATTAGGTTTTAAATTAGATTATATAGGTTTAACTTTAAAATTACACAAGCGATATAAAAAATACTTAAAAAGATTTGTGTTTAATGCAGTTCAACATAAAAATTTAGGAGGTATAAGACTAGAAGTAAGAGGAAGATTAACTAGACGTAATAGAGCGGATAGAGCTATCTATAAATTAAAATGAAAAGGAGGTTTAAAAAATATAGAATCTTCTTTTAACGGATTATCGTCTGTGGTTTATAGAGGACAATTTAAACCAAATGTAACTTATTCAAAAAATAACTCAAAACGTAGTATAGGAGCTTTTGCAGTAAAAGGTTGAATAAGTAGTAAATAATTATATCATATTAATAATAAAAATGAAGACATAGTCTGAACCATTTTGTAAAAAATGGAAATAAAAGATAACAAATAGAACAGGCTAATTTGCGCAAGAGTGTACAAAATGAGTGCGCGGTTTGGCACCTCGATGTCGGCTTAACTTATCCTCATGGATGCAGGAACTATGTAGGGTACGACTGTTCGTCGATTAAAAAGTTACATGAGCTGGGTTAAATACGTCGTGAGACAGTATGGTTTCCATCCTCTAGAGGGAATTAGAATATAATAAGGAACAACTTTTGTACGAAAGGAACTAGAAGTATATATTAAATATACGTTGATAACCTATGGTTTACCTGTTGTTTATATGCCCAATATTAATTTATATTATAATAATTATTATTATAAGGGATTTTTCTATTATCACTTAGGTTTATATATAGTATAAGCACGGCAGGGAAGCTAAGTTAGCTAAAGTTAAAAGCTGAAAGCATATAGGCTTGAAACTTACCTTAAGATATTTCTTAAATATACGTAATAGAACATTACGAAAATAATAGGCTTTATTTGAAAGATTTTGAATATTTTAGGAATAAAGTACTAATTAATAAATGACTAAAAATTAGCATATCTAAATAATTCGTCTGGTTAGCATAAAAGTAATGCAATTGTTTTGTAATCAGTAGAAGTAAGTGCGATACTTACACTGGACTGTCCGGATTAGTAGTCAAGCGGTAAGACACAACACTTTCAATGTTGCCATCGTGGGTTCGAATCCCACCTAGTCTAAAAAACAAAGCGGGTTAATGTAGTAGTTAACATACTTGACTCATGATCAAGTCACGATGGTGCAAATCCCTCACCCGCGTAAGAGGCTGTAACTTAATTGGTAGAGTGTACTGCTCATAACAGTAATTATAAGTGTTCAAGTCACTTTAGCCTTATAAAAATCCGAGTGCTGGAATAGGTAGACAGGGTATTCTTAAAAAATACTGATGTAATTTCGTAAACGTTCGAGTCGTTTTTCGGATATAAAAGGGGGTGTAGTTAAATTTGGTAAAACTACGAACTTGCATTTCGTTATTTCAGGTTCGAGGCCTGACATCTCCAAAGCTCGTGAAGCTCAATTGGTAGAGCAAAATATTGAAGCTATTTGGGTTGTAAGTTCAAGTCTTATCGCGAGCAAAGTAAACTGGTGTATTAGTATTAATATATAAGTTTCACTTAATTTTTTTTTATGAAAAATATTTTTATATTTTAAATGACAGTAAAACTATTTGTTAGCAATTATGATAGTTTTAAATTGGTTTTCCTGGCAACAGGGAAGGCATAAATTTTATAGATTAATCTTAAATAATTTTAAGCTGGGGGGTTTTTTTTAAGGTAGTTTATAATCATTATATTTTAACGAGATTCACTGTTAATAGCAGTTTAAAAATTATTAATACAATTTATGTAGAATAGCAATTTTAAAGTTATTAGTGCAATTTATGCAGAATAACAGTGTAGTGGTGTGATATGACATTTATGTACGCACGGACGTAGCACGTAATAAAAAAAATTTTAGAGGTTTTGATAATAGGTAGTATCTTTCTTTTTTATTATATTTTAAATAGAAAACAGTTAGATACTCCATTAAGGGATGTGCTGGAATTGGTATACAGGTTTCACTTAGGATGAAATACCTTGCAAGTTCGACTCTTGTCATCTTTAATGAGAAGAAATTTATTCTATATTATAGAAATGAGTGCCATGCTTATAATGTTGTTAGTTTTCTATATGGATTGACATAACACTTTTATTGATGGTATTTTGTTAATTATAACTTGTATAATCTCTCATGAAGCTATTTATATCTTAACCGATAACTCCGATTCCTCAAAAGACTCTTATTTTGAAATTCCCAAAGTACAAAATTTTTTATAGAGTAAAAGTCCAGAATATGAGAATTTTATAAATCAAGGAACAAAAGAGAGAATACTTAAATTTGATCTTGAATAAACATTCGAGTTGTAAAAAAAAGAGGTTCATCAAAAATGGCTGCTCTTCAAAAAATGTTAAAGAATAGAGGAGTTACAGATGATCAAGGAAATGATCTAAGAGCTTTTATATGATGAGAAATTCAAGAAAGACATATTAGACATGATATTTGTATGAGGGATTCTTTTGATTATTTCTGAGAAACACATAAAAAAGTAGTAGAGGAAAACGAGAAAAAGTAGTATAGTTTGAGAAAAACAGAGAAAAAGACTAATGATATTATAACATGAAATCTCAGCCATAAGTAGGCAAACCAAAAATTGTTAAGCGTAAGCTTGTACAAAAGAGTATAGTTTAATTGGTAAAACAAGAAGCTTCAACCTTCAAATTCTTGGTTCGAGTCCAGGTACTCTTGAATATGTTGTGGACTAATGGGTAAGTCATAAATTTTTGGTATTTACTATTGAGTGTTCGAATCACTCCAACATAAGGTGAATATAGTTCAATGGTAGAGCAACTGTATGTGGCACAGTAAGTTCCCTGTTCGACCCAGGGTATTCACCCGACCAGTATAGTTAAAAATTTAGATATTTTTTATACAAGGACTTTTTATTGTTAGCTTTGCTGGTTCACATCACACTTAGTTTTACTTGAAATGAGTAATTAAAAAAAATTAATAATAATATATATTCTTACTTGTATTTAGGAATTCTTATTTTAATGTACCTATTTAAAAGTTTTTTACATTATTCTACTAATCGTCTCTAAAAGACTTTTTATAGTATTTTAGATGTGTTACTTAGTGATTATGTTAATAATCAAACACTAGATAGTATCTTCTAGGTAGTATAGCTAGGATAGTTTAACAGGTTAGAACTTTAATTTCATACATTAAAAATGAGAATTCGAATTTCTCTCCTGGCTATGATAATGATTTCTATTTTATTTTTATTAGTTTCTAATGCTGTTACTTCGAGACGAGATTTATCTTTACTATTTAATAGAATAGTAATTATATGTTTAATTTACTGTATTTTACAAGATTTTATGAGTTTATCTGTTTTAAACAAAGGTATTGGTTTACATGGTGGTTTAGTTTATATTAGTAACATAACACAAGTATTCCATATTTTTATATTTATAATAAGTATATTAATATTACAATTAACTGGTTTTCATTATAGAAAACTTTGAATTCCTCAATATGCTTCTTTAAAAGATTTATTATTTAATAATCTTTATTATTATAGAACAAAAATTATAAATAAAATGGGAGAACAATTTAAAATAATTGAATATCCTTTAATATTATTATTTATAATAACAGGAGCATGTTTATTAATATCAACTAATGATTTAGTTTCTATTTTTCTTTCAATAGAATTACAAAGTTATGGTTTATATTTACTTAGTACTGTATATAGAAATTCAGAGTTATCTACAATAGGAGGTTTAATTTACTTTTTAATAGGAGGATTAAGTTCATGTTTTATTTTATTAGGTACTAGTTTACTATATGCTAACTCAGGTACTAGTAGTTTAGATACTATTTACATTATTAATAACATAAGTGACATGAATATTATAAATTCATGATATAAACCTTATTATATTAATTTTTCTTTATTAATATTTAGTTTAGGGTTTTTAGTTAAAATAGGAGCTGCTCCTTTTCATTTCTGATCTCCTGATGTTTATGATGCTATTCCTACTATAGTTACTGCTTTTGTAGCTATAATTGCAAAAATTTCTATCTTTATATTCTTATTACAATTGGTTTATTATACAAATAATAATTTCTTTGAGATAAGTTGAACATTTAGTTTAATAGTTAGTTCTTTTTTATCTTTAATAGTAGGGACTGTTGTAGGTTTAACTCAATTTAGAATAAAAAGATTGCTTGCTTATAGTACTATTTCTCATATAGGGTTTATGCTGTTAGCTTTAGCTGTGTCAAGTATAGAATCTATTCAAGCATTTATATTCTATATAGTTCAATATTCAATTAGTAATTTAAACATTTTTATAATATTAATTGCTATAGGTTATTCATTTTATTCATATATAAATGATAGTGTTGAAAAGGATAAGTTAGTAGATAGAAATAATTCTCCTATACAATTAGTTAGTCAATTAAGAGGATTCTTTTACATAAATCCTTTCTTGGCTATAAGTTTAGCAATCACAATATTTTCTTTTGTGGGTATACCTCCTCTTATAGGTTTCTTTGGAAAACAAATGGTATTAAGTGCAGCACTAGATAAAGGATATGTATTTATAGTTTTAATCGGTATATTTACAAGTGTAATAGGTGGAGTTTATTATTTAAATATTGTAAAAGAAACTTTCTTTTATGAACCTTCTTCTATTATTAATCCTATTCTAAAAGAATCAAAAATTTCTGTATCTATACAGAATAAAAACAAATCTACAGATCAAAATATTTATGCTGATTACACTAATATTGTGTTAAGTAGTCCGATTGCTTTCACAATCTCTGTTATAACATTAATAATTCTATTGTTTATATTTATTAATAACGAATGATTAAGTATGGGTACCATATTGGTACAAATGTTATTTGAAAATTAAATGAGTAGTATGACTTTTTTATTTATATTTGTAACTGCCCTATCTATGATATTTTTATTATTAAATTTCATATTTGCACCTCATAATCCTTACCAAGAAAAATATAGTATATTTGAGTGTGGCTTTCATAGTTTTTTAGGTCAAAATAGAACTCAATTTGGAGTAAAATTTTTTATTTTTGCTTTAGTTTATTTGTTATTAGATTTAGAAATTGTTATGATATATCCTTTTGCTGTTAGTGAATACGAAAACGGTATTTATGGACTAATAGTCGTTCTTATATTTATAGTAATTATAACAGTAGGATTTGTTTTCGAATTAGGAAAAAGTGCCCTAAAGATAGAAAGTAAACAAACTAAAGAAATCTCTGGCTATTTTTCTCAATGGAGTAAGTAATTCAGGTGATAACAATCTTTCTTTTACGGCTAGCTTGTTGTAAAGTTAACCCAGTATTAAACTGGATAAAAATTTTTCTTGTTAATGTCATCGCGATATTAATTAGACCCGCCATATATTTGTATTATGAATTTTAAACGTCAACACAGTGAATCTCGACTATAATTAATTTCATCTTTTTTGTTACGAGAATACGATTAACCGACTGAAAAAAATATTGAGTCGTATATTGAATATAATTTATCTTAAAAACCCCCTAGTTATTATGATACTTTATTGCGTATTTTATTTTCTAAGTATACTGGTAGGTTTTCCTATATCTTCCTTCCATGAAATTATTCATTTGGATACTGGAGACGATGAAGAAATTTCATCGTCATCTTCGGACCAAGGAAATAATTCAAAAGGAGAATCTTCTAAAGGTAAAACGCCAGATTACAGTGGCGATTCGAAGGGAGAATCTTCTACTGCCCCTTCCTCATATAAACCTGCACCTAAGGGTCCTGAGCCTGGCTTTCGTAAAGGTACTGTAACACCTCCCGACTCGGGTGGTCCATCTATTAACGATGATCTTTTTAAAAGACTCGAAAATATGATGTTGACTCAAACTAAGAGTTTCCTTGAAAGAGATGACGAGGAGATTCGTAGTAAAAATTTACAGGCTAAAACTGATTCTGAGTTGAGTCCAGAAGAGGCTCAATTATTAAAAGCCAGGGATCAGGATGCCAACTTTTTAGCTCATACTTCATCAAAGGTGCTACAGATGGAGTCTAAGTCTTTATATAATGCACCAAATCCTTCTTCTGATATAAATTCGGAAAAGAGAGATTTAGAATCTGCAGATCTAAATTCTTCAGATAACCCTCAAAATAAAAAGTCTAAATAGTTTTTATTTAGGTTAAAATATTATATACTTTAATCATTCCTAATATACAAGAACTCTCTGGGTAATATTATCCGGAGGGAGGTTATGTTATAGATGGTCTATGCTTAGATTGCAAATCTTTAGCTTGAGGTTCGATCCCTCCATAGTCTTATATTATCCTTTTTTAATTATAAAAAAAAATAATAAATTTTAATTAATAATACAGGAATGTATATATATATATTTCTAAGGTATAATTTATATATATTTATAAAAAATAATATGAGAACATTAAAACATAATTCTTTATTAAAATTAGTTAATTCTTACCTAATAGACGCACCTCAGCCGACTAATATAAGTTATAATTGAAATTTTGGATCTTTATTATTATTATGTTTAGCAATTCAAATCATAACAGGTGTAACTCTTGCTATGCATTATAATCCTAGTGTAGCTGAAGCTTTTAATTCTATAGAACATATTATGAGAGATGTAAATAACGGATGATTAGTACGTTATCTACACAGTAATACAGCATCTGCTTTTTTCTTCTTAGTATACTTACACATAGGAAGAGGTATATACTATGGATCTTATAAAAGTCCTAGATTTACAACATGAGTTGTAGGGGTGATAATCCTTATAGTAATGATGGGAACAGCCTTCTTGGGTTATGTTTTACCTTATGGTCAAATGAGTTTATGAGGTGCTACAGTTATTACTAATCTTATAAGTGCAATACCGTGAATAGGACAAGATATTGTTGAGTTCATTTGAGGAGGATTCTCCGTTAACAACGCAACTTTAAATAGATTCTTTTCTTTACATTTTGTATTACCTTTTGCATTAGTTGCATTAGTGTTAATGCATTTAATAGCTCTTCATGATACAGCAGGATCTACTAATCCTTTAGGTATATCAGGTAATTATGATAGAATTCCTTTTGCTCCCTACTACTTATTTAAAGACTTAGTAACAATATTTATACTTATATTTGTTATAAGTAATTTTGTATTTTTTGCACCAAACGTTTTAGGAGATAGTGATAATTATATTATGGCTAATCCTATGCAGACTCCTGCTGCAATAGTACCAGAATGATACTTATTGCCTTTCTACGCAATATTAAGATCTATTCCTAACAAATTGTTAGGAGTTATTGCAATGTTTAGTGCATTATTAATAATGTTAGTATTACCTCTTACAAATTTAAGTAAACTGAAAAACTTACAATTTAGACCTTTTAGTAAAATTATTTTCTTTGTATTTGTTGTAAACTTTGTTATTTTAATGATTATAGGAGCTAAACATGTAGAAAGTCCTTACATTGAATTAGGTCAAATAAGTACTATTCTGTTTTTTGGTTATTTTTTAATATTAGTACCTATCGTAACTGGAATTGAAAATTTCATATCAAATATTTCATGTAATCACTTGAAATAGTTATTATGAGTAAATATTAGTTTTACGACTAGCTTGTTGTAAAGTTAACCCAGTATTAAACTGGATAAAAATTTTTCTTGTTAATGTCATCGCGATATTAATTAGACCCGCCATATATTTGTATTATGAATTTTAAACGTCAACACAGTGAATCTCGACTATAATTAATTTCATCTTTTTTGTTACGAGAATACGATTAACCGACTGAAAAAAATATTGAGTCGTATATTGAATATAATTTATCTTAAAAACCCCCTAGTTATTATGATACTTTATTGCGTATTTTATTTTCTAAGTATACTGGTAGGTTTTCCTATATCTTCCTTCCATGAAATTATTCATTTGGATACTGGAGACGATGAAGAAATTTCATCGTCATCTTCGGACCAAGGAAATAATTCAAAAGGAGAATCTTCTAAAGGTAAAACGCCAGATTACAGTGGCGATTCGAAGGGAGAATCTTCTACTGCCCCTTCCTCATATAAACCTGCACCTAAGGGTCCTGAGCCTGGCTTTCGTAAAGGTACTGTAACACCTCCCGACTCGGGTGGTCCATCTATTAACGATGATCTTTTTAAAAGACTCGAAAATATGATGTTGACTCAAACTAAGAGTTTCCTTGAAAGAGATGACGAGGAGATTCGTAGTAAAAATTTACAGGCTAAAACTGATTCTGAGTTGAGTCCAGAAGAGGCTCAATTATTAAAAGCCAGGGATCAGGATGCCAACTTTTTAGCTCATACTTCATCAAAGGTGCTACAGATGGAGTCTAAGTCTTTATATAATGCACCAAATCCTTCTTCTGATATAAATTCGGAAAAGAGAGATTTAGAATCTGCAGATCTAAATTCTTCAGATAACCCTCAAAATAAAAAGTCTAAATAGTTTTTATTTAGGTTAAAATATTATATACTTTAATCATTCCTAATATACAAGAACTCTCTGGGTAATATTATCCGGAGGGAGGTTATGTTATAGATGGTCTATGCTTAGATTGCAAATCTTTAGCTTGAGGTTCGATCCCTCCATAGTCTTATATTATCCTTTTTTAATTATAAAAAAAAATAATAAATTTTAATTAATAATACAGGAATGTATATATATATATTTCTAAGGTATAATTTATATATATTTATAAAAAATAATATGAGAACATTAAAACATAATTCTTTATTAAAATTAGTTAATTCTTACCTAATAGACGCACCTCAGCCGACTAATATAAGTTATAATTGAAATTTTGGATCTTTATTATTATTATGTTTAGCAATTCAAATCATAACAGGTGTAACTCTTGCTATGCATTATAATCCTAGTGTAGCTGAAGCTTTTAATTCTATAGAACATATTATGAGAGATGTAAATAACGGATGATTAGTACGTTATCTACACAGTAATACAGCATCTGCTTTTTTCTTCTTAGTATACTTACACATAGGAAGAGGTATATACTATGGATCTTATAAAAGTCCTAGATTTACAACATGAGTTGTAGGGGTGATAATCCTTATAGTAATGATGGGAACAGCCTTCTTGGGTTATGTTTTACCTTATGGTCAAATGAGTTTATGAGGTGCTACAGTTATTACTAATCTTATAAGTGCAATACCGTGAATAGGACAAGATATTGTTGAGTTCATTTGAGGAGGATTCTCCGTTAACAACGCAACTTTAAATAGATTCTTTTCTTTACATTTTGTATTACCTTTTGCATTAGTTGCATTAGTGTTAATGCATTTAATAGCTCTTCATGATACAGCAGGATCTACTAATCCTTTAGGTATATCAGGTAATTATGATAGAATTCCTTTTGCTCCCTACTACTTATTTAAAGACTTAGTAACAATATTTATACTTATATTTGTTATAAGTAATTTTGTATTTTTTGCACCAAACGTTTTAGGAGATAGTGATAATTATATTATGGCTAATCCTATGCAGACTCCTGCTGCAATAGTACCAGAATGATACTTATTGCCTTTCTACGCAATATTAAGATCTATTCCTAACAAATTGTTAGGAGTTATTGCAATGTTTAGTGCATTATTAATAATGTTAGTATTACCTCTTACAAATTTAAGTAAACTGAAAAACTTACAATTTAGACCTTTTAGTAAAATTATTTTCTTTGTATTTGTTGTAAACTTTGTTATTTTAATGATTATAGGAGCTAAACATGTAGAAAGTCCTTACATTGAATTAGGTCAAATAAGTACTATTCTGTTTTTTGGTTATTTTTTAATATTAGTACCTATCGTAACTGGAATTGAAAATTTCATATCAAATATTTCATGTAATCACTTGAAATAGTTATTATGAGTAAATATTAGTTTTACGACTAGCTTGTTGTAAAGTTAACCCAGTATTAAACTGGATAAAAATTTTTCTTGTTAATGTCATCGTGATGTTAATTAGACCCGTCATATATTTGTATTATGAATTTTGAATGTCAACGTAGTAGGTTAAGAGACAACAACTTGAAGATAATTTCTTACTTTTTACTACGAGAATACGATTAATGCTGAAAATTCTCTTTTGAATCAAGCAGCAAAAATTATTGGAACTGGTTTAGCTACAACAGGATTAATAGGAGCTGGAGCTGGAATTGGTGTAGTGTTTGGAGCATTAATATTAGGAGTTGCTAGAAATCCTTCAATGAAAGCTCAATTGTTCGCATATGCTATATTAGGATTTGCGTTTTCTGAAGCAACAGGATTATTTGCCTTAATGATGGCATTCTTATTACTATATGTAGCTTAATCTTTTATAGATTACTTATTTTTCTCTCATCGTTGTGTTAATCTACTATTAATAGCTATTCAAAAATCATTAAATACAATTTATGTATATTACCTAGAGTAAACTTTCTATTAAAGGAGTTTACAATAATAAACTAAAAATTAGTACTAAAAGTTTCTAATAGAAGGAAATAGTATAATGTTATCTATAGTATAAATTAACATAAAAAGAGTAAAATTATTGAGTATATGTTTATTTGGAGAGTTCTTATATAGAATATATTTAAAAAGGTATTATTAAAAACAATAATATTAAGACTATGAAGTTTTAAATCTTTAAGTATATTAGTTTACTTAAAAATAAGGATCTTTCTTGTTAAAATATCTATGCTTATCTTTGTTATTAAAATTTGGTAGTCTACAAGTTTTTGTGTTACCGTTAAAAAAAAATAATAAAAAGTAATTTTATAAACCTATCTAAAAATAAATAAATTTTTTAATAATAATTTAAATAAGAGAAAATTAGTAGAAGCTCAACTCAATCAAGGACTGAGTTTAATAACAAAGGTAAAAATAATATAAGAAAGATCCTCGTTTTTGGATAAAATCTATATATCTGATGCCAATTAAAAGAAGGTAAATAATAATATTTATTGTTTATATAATTGATACAATAGATGTCGGAGTCTTTGTGTTAGATAGAAATTTGAAATAAGATCAGTAATAGTTTTTATTGCTTGTATCTTTAATAGCTAGATATAGCTATATTTCAAAAAAAAAAAGAAAGGCTTTTTATTTGAAATAGTGAAAAGTATAAATTTTTTATTGTTATATAAAAGAAGTCGGATTTCTTAATATTATAACAATTCAAAAGTAATTGAAGATAGTTTGCTCTCTGCGCGGTTGGTTAATAGTATTAAACTTACATCTGTAAGTATAAAAATAGAAAGATGATTTTATTCAACTAATGCAAAAGATATCGGAAATTTATATTTAATATTTGCACTATTTTCAGGATTATTAGGAACAGCTTTTTCTGTCTTAATAAGATTGGAATTAAGTGGACCGGGAGTACAATATATTTCAGATAACCAGTTATATAATAGTATAATAACAGCTCATGCCATTTTAATGATATTTTTCATGGTTATGCCGGCATTAATAGGGGGATTTGGAAACTTCTTAATGCCTTTAATGGTAGGGGGTCCAGATATGGCATTCCCAAGACTTAATAACATAAGTTTTTGATTATTACCTCCAAGTTTATTATTTTTAATATTCTCTGCATGTATAGAAGGAGGTGCAGGAACAGGATGAACTCTTTATCCACCTTTATCAGGTGTACAAAGTCATAGTGGACCTAGTGTAGACTTAGCTATATTTGCTTTACATTTATCAGGGGTAAGTAGTTTGTTAGGTGCTATGAACTTTATTACTACAATAGCGAATATGAGAACACCGGGAATAAAATTTCATAAATTAGCTTTATTTGGTTGAGCTGTAGTTATAACAGCTGTTCTATTATTATTATCTTTACCGGTGCTAGCAGGAGCAATTACTATGGTTTTAACAGACAGAAACTTTAATACTTCATTCTTTGAAACAGCAGGAGGAGGTGATCCTATATTATTCCAACATCTATTCTGATTCTTCGGTCACCCCGAAGTTTATATCTTAATTATACCAGGTTTTGGTATAATAAGTACAACATTGTCAGCCAACTCTAATAAAACTATTTTTGGTTACATAGGAATGGTGTATGCTATGTTATCTATAGGTGTTTTAGGATTTATTGTTTGAAGTTTTTAAATTGATGGCTTCACCATATAGTGATATATGGAAATTTAATTAATCTCACTATATGCTGGAACAGTTTAGTGTTAATAAGTACTTAAAAAAATAATGTAAAAATCTTATTAGCTATACTCAATCAGCAGGCAATCAAGGTCGAGCGCCTCAGAGACTACACGTGAGACATCTTTAAATTTATAAAGATTCTATAGTTATTGTATAGTTCTTTGATAACAATTTTTGTTGATATATAGCTTAATTTAGTTTATTAATGTACACTGTACTATATAGGTAATTATAGTGTATTTTGTAAAGATATATATCTTTAGAGGATTCTTTTTTTTTTATAATTTATTATAGAATTAAATTCGCATGTATATATGAGAAACAAGAACTTTAATACTAATATAATAGTTTAGAGTTAATAGTAAGGATACTAAAATATCTATTCTTGTAAATACTGAGTATATTATGACTATTATCATTATAAACTTGATGGTAAAGAATATTTTCTTATATTAACATATAGTAGGTATTAAAGGTATCAAAAAAAAGATATCAACATTAAATCTATTAATTATATAGTGATAAAAAATATACTTTTTTAATATAAATTAAAATAAAAAATGGTGTGACAAATATAATTTAAAGATGAAGATATAGTCCAATACTCTTTGTAAAAAGAGTATAATATAAGTATAGAGTATTTTAAACAAATTTGCACCATATGTACACTGTTGGTTTAGACGTGGATAAATATAATCTTGTGTTCACGATAAAAATCTTGCTATATGCTGGAAACTCCTTAATAAATAATTCGTTTGTATTATTTACAAATGAGACAATTTATTTATTACAAAACTATTTGGAAGGACAATCAGCAGGAAACTTTAGTTTTAGTACAAAAGCTACGGCAGTTACTAAGGATACTTATAATGAATATGCAAAATTACCCCAAATTTCTGAACATAGACCTAAATTAAAAAAAAATCTCTCTAAAAAAGAATTAGGTTATTTTTTAGCCGGTTTAATAGAAGGTAATGGTTCGTTTGAAAAAAAAGAATTACAAATTGTATTTACTGAAAAGGATGTACATTTGGCTTATTATATTAAAAGTCAAATAGGATACGGTACTATTTGTAAAATAAAAGAACAAAAAATTGTTAAATATATGTGTAAACATATGAAAGGTTTATTCTATATATTATCTTTAATAAATGGGAAATTAGTAGGTAATTTTAAATATGAAGAATTGATCTTATACAATTTTAGTGAAGATTTTGGTATAAATATTTTACCTCCTGTAAAAAGACTATCTATGAATAATCACTGATTATCAGGGTTTACTCAAGTTAATGGTAAATTTTATATTAACACTGTAAAAAGTAAAAATTTTAAAACAAGATATAGTATAAGATTGGAGTATTCTTTAAGAAATAATGAAAATTTACCATTAAAACTTTTATATTGTCTATTGAAAAAGGGAAAAATTTACAAAAAAAATGCTGGAATATGATACTATAAAAGTTCAGGATATCAAGCGGCAGTAAATTTTATAGATTATTTTGACAACTATGGGATATTCGGAGAAAAATATATAAGTTATGTGAAATTCAGAAAAGTTTACATAATGATTGCAGAAAATAAACATTTAGAGAATAAAGGTGTAAAGAAAATTATAAGTATTGCAACTAAAGGATCCTCAGAGACAAGCACGCAAGAAATTTAATATAAAAATTTATTAAATTAAGATACTGTCCAACAAAGTATATTAATCTATACTTTTGCTCTAGACAAGAGCCTACTTTACAGCAGCTACTTTAATAATAGCAGTACCTACAGGTATTAAAATCTTCTCTTGATTAGCTACATGTTATGGAGGGTCTATTAAATTAACACCATCTATGTTATTCGGATTAGGTTTTGTGTTTATGTTTACTATAGGAGGATTAAGTGGTGTAGTTTTAGCTAACGCTTCAATTGACATAGCTTTCCATGATACTTACTACGTAGTTGCTTTAATGGGCCAGGAAATATTATGATTTTACATTCATAATTTTCTTGCAACTGACTATATGCTGGAACATATATTATTTGCAGGTTATTCACTATTTATTTATACATCTTATATCCATCAAGATACTAGTAGGAAGAATATTCTTTTAAATAGTCAAAATAATAACACTGCAGTTAAGTTTAAGACTAAACTTATGAATATACAATCAGCAGAAAACTGTAAAGAATTCTCAGAGGCTACACGTCAGTTACCCGAATTTAAGAAAGATTCTATATTTTGAAATTGGTTTAGTGGTATAATAGATGGAGAAGGTAAATTTGACATTCAATTAGACCCATTAAATAATCAAAGAGTTCTTAAACAAATTAGAATAAAAGTATATAACGAAGATATCAAAATATTAACACGTATACAAAATTATTTGCATATAGGTAAAATTATATCAGATATAAATAAACCTTATTCTATTTATACAGTGTCAACTAAAGAAAATTTAATTTATATTCTTAAAAATATTAATGGTCTTATTAGAATTAAAGTACTTAGTTTTAAAAAAGCTTGTGATTTGTATAATATAGATTATATTAAATCTGATTATAACATAGGATTATATGATACTTATTTTGCAGGTTTAATAGATAGTACAGGAAATATAGAGCTTAATTATACTAAGAATATAATAGAATGTACTTTAAGTTTTAAGTATAATGAATATACATCCAAATTGAACTTCGATAAAACTTTCTTAAATTTTTCTACGCCAACAATTGTTGTGCATGGAACAAATTCTAAGTTAAATTCTAGATTTATTTCTTATAAATTTCAAAATGAAATGAAAATGCTATTTATACATGATTATTTTATGAGTACCGGATTATCTTCTGATAGAAAATTTTATAAAGCTAGTAAAATTAAAGATTTTATATTAATTAGGAAATATGTAAGATTTCCTTTAGATAGTGTAGAGCGAAAAATTTATTACAATTTTATTAAGGATTGGTTTTATCTTTAATACTTCTATTTTTTTTTATTCCTTATATCAAATACATGTTTATAGCAAGTACTTTACGGGTAAAGATAGAGTCCACTTTAATTACTACAAAATATGGTGCAAATTTGGTTAAAATACTAGGTATGTTATATAATACCAACCAATTAGTGCGTCAAAACTTAAAAATATTTAAGATTTCACATCTACATGTTATTACACAATTTATACAAACTTCTATACAAATTAAGTATAAGAATTTATTTTTTTTTATAAACTTTTTTACTAATTTACTCAAATTTAGTTCCTCTTTAATCATTTTTAAGAACAGTATAGATTGAAAGTTTAAATTTAAGGATTATAATAATATAAACTTATTTTTCAAAGTAGATAAAAGTAATATGAAATTAGATAGATCTCTTTTTATGACTTTCCTTTATTATATTTATGTTTTTACAATAAGTCAAGATATAGTAGAGATATATTTATCTAGTTTTTTATTGTTAACAGGCGTTTTAATTAAATTAATAAAAATAAAAGATTATTGAGTTAATAATGAACAGTTAAAGAAAGACTTTCCTATTTTTCATAGTATAATTAAATATGCACTATTTGCTTTATTAATTGTTATTTCACTAATCTTAATAATAATAGGTCAAAAACTATTAGTAATGGTAATAACTTATTTGAAAAAGTTCTTTTTAAATTTCAATTTAAAAAAAAAGTTCAAAGATTGAAAATTATCTTTAGACTACAAATGATTTAAAAATAATGGAAATAAGCCTAATAAGCCAAAAGAAACTCTTTTTACGGATTTAAATAATAAGAAAGAAAATAAAAAGAAAGCTTCTTATTTAAAAGATAAAATACTTGATGCTCAAAAGAGAAATTTAAATCAAAGTTCTCCAAATACTACTTTTAAACAACAATCTTTTAGTCAAAAAAGAAATATAAAAAAAAGTATAAATATTGGAGATAGACCTAAATTTACAACTGAGGAGCAAATAAAAAATGTTGAATATGAATTTAAAGCTTATGATAACCAGGAAAATAAATTTAAAAAGATTGTTGTAGACATAAACAAAGAAAAAGAAAATTTTTTTCCTAATGAATCTCAATCCTTATTTAATGAGTATGTAAGTGTTATAAAAAGATTAAAAAAAAACCTTAAATCTGTTAAAAAGACACTATCAAAAAATAAAAAATAAATTCGCATTTCCACTACGTATTAAGTATGGGTGCAGTATTTGCTATGTTCAGTGGATGATACTTCTGATCACCTAAAATATTAGGTTTAAATTATAACATATATCTATCTAAACTTCAATTCTGATTACTATTTATAGGTGTTAATTTAACATTCTTTCCTCAACATTTCTTAGGGTTACAAGGAATGCCTAGAAGAATTAGTGATTACCCTGACGCATTTACAGGATGAAATATAGTAAGTAGTTTTGGATCAATAGTTAGTGTAATAGCTGCTTGATTATTCTTATTTATTGTATACCAACAACTAACTGGAGGTGAAGTTGCTTCAAGATACCCTTGATTAACACTTCCTTTCCATACAGATTCTTTAAGAGGTTATTTAAATAGAAATTATAACAGTATAGAGTGAGCTTTAAGTAGTCCACCTAAACCACACGCTTTCGTTTCATTACCTTTACAAAGTTAGTAAAATAAAACATTTGTGGAAAAGACTAAAAGGTATAGCTTCATTAGCTCAATGGTAGAGCCGAATACTTCTAATATTCTGATTTTAGTTCGAATCTGAAATGAAGTAACTATTTTTTTTTTATTTTTTTTTATAAAATAGTCTTGATTAATCTTATTACAAAAAAAAAATTTATCAAAGATGTTAATAGCGTTAAAAACGAAAAATGAATAACTATATAAACATAGACAATATTTACATAAACAACTATCCAAATCTTTTATCTTTCTTAGAAGTTGTTTTATTATTATTACCTGGATTACTTGCTGTAGCATTTGTAACGGTAGCGGAAAGAAAAACAATGGCTAGTATGCAAAGAAGACTAGGACCAAATGCTGTAGGATATTACGGGTTATTACAAGCTTTTGCTGATGCTTTAAAACTTATATTAAAAGAATATGTAGCACCTACACAATCTAATTTATTCTTATTTTTTTTAGGACCAGTTGTTACTTTAATTTTTGCTTTATTAGGTTTTGCTGTTATACCTTATGGTCCTGGATTATCTGTATCAGATTTAGATTTAGGTATATTCTATATTATAGCAGTATCATCTATAGCTACTTATGGTATCTTATTAGCAGGATGAAGTGCTAATAGTAAATATGCTTTCTTAGGTTCACTACGTAGTACTGCTCAATTAATAAGTTATGAATTGGTGTTAAGTTCTGCTATACTAATAATCGTTATGATTACCAATAGTTTAAATCTTAATGTGACTGTGCAATTTCAAAAAATTGTCTGATTTATTTTACCTTTATTTCCTATACTATTAATCTTTTTTATTGGATCTGTAGCTGAAACTAATAGAGCTCCTTTTGATTTAGCAGAAGCAGAATCTGAATTGGTAAGTGGATTTATGACAGAACACGCAGCTGTTATTTTTGTATTCTTTTTCTTAGCAGAATATTCTAGTATTTTATTAATGTGTATATTAACTACTATTTTCTTTATGGGAGGATATTTAGTATCTTACGATATAATCTACTTATTTGATAAATTAAACTTTATATGAGCATATCTTTTTGATATAGACTTAATTTCGTCTTATGAAAATACTAAATTACAAGAATTATTAATGAATCCTTTTATGAATGGTCTGTTATCTGGTTTAACTATAGGATTAAAAAGTTCTCTCTTAGTTTTTATTTTCATCTGAGTTAGAGCTTCATTTCCTAGAATAAGATTTGATCAATTGATGTCTTTTTGTTGAACAGTCTTATTACCTTTGCTATTTGCGTTCATTGTGTTAATACCTTGTTTATTATTCCAATTTGATGCCTTTTTAATAAATATCAATATATTATAAAGGAAAGAATAATGAAAATAATAAGAAAATTAATTAAATTGTTAGAGGTAACAAGTCGAAAATTAATGGAAAAGATCAAGAGAATATTGATGAAATATATAGAAATGGTCAAAGCAATAATTGAGAAATTCTTAAAAAATTTGCAGGTAATTACCGATAAAATTAAAAAAAAAATTCAAGATTTAAAACGTAAAATCTTTGAATATGAGTATAGTAAACTAATACCTGTTATAGCATTATTTGTAGAAATATTAATGATAGCATTATGGGCTTTACCTCTTATAATCTTCACAGTTTTTGGTGTAATGAGAACTAGTGTCATTCTGGATACATCTAATTTTTTAATTTATAGATGTATAAGTATGCCAATAATGCTTTTAATCAGAGGATTTATAGCTAAATCCATCCAAGAATTAATGAAGGATCATTGTTTATTAGGCTTAATTTCTATAACATGTACAGCAATCTTTATGGGGTTGTTTTATTAAGTGGTAAGATATCTTATTAGTTTAGTAATAGTCTTAGGATATTCTTACAGTTTTACAGTCTAAATATTAGCTATGTTATATAATAGAGGAATTTTTATATCTACAAACTAAAAGTTTTTATAATCCTCTATACTAAGATTAATCTTAGTCTTAATTTTATTTTCTTTATGAATTTTCTTTTAAAAGAAAACATGAATTTTTCATGTTTTTATGATTATTGATAATCATACCACTTTTAGGAGTGTTTATTGTATCGTTATTAAACGACATTAATGTTGGAAAACATTACATGAAAAATGTTGCTTTAGGTACAAGTATGCTAAATTTAATATTATCCTTTATTGTGTTTATTTTTTTTAGTTCTAGTAATAACAGTTTCCAATTTGTACAAGAACATTATAACATTCAATATTACGATATATATTTAGGTATAGATGGTATATCTATATACTTTGTTTTATTGACAACTATTATAATGCCAATAGCTCTAGTTTCTAATTGAAATTCTATAAAGCATAATATTAAGTCTTATTTAATTATAATGTTATTATTAGAATCCTTATTACTAGGAGTATTTTTAGCATTAGATATGTTAGTCTTTTATATTTTTTTTGAAAGTACGTTGCCTCCTTTATTTTTATTAATAGGTTTATATGGATCAAGTAACAAAGTAAGAGCTAGTTATTATATATTTTTATACACGTTATGAGGATCTTTATTTTTATTATTGTCGATCTTAACTATATACTCAATAGCGGGAACAGTTGATTACGATGTATTATTTAAAATAAATTTTGATTATTATACTCAAATATTTTTATTTATAGGGATATTTATCTCATTTGCTGTTAAAACTCCTGTAATATTTTTAAATAATTGATTATTGAAAGCTCATGTTGAGTCTCCTTTAGGGGGAAGTATAGTATTAGCAGCAATAGTTCTTAAACTAAGTTTATATGGTATATTTAAACTAATATTACCTATACTAAATAAAGCTTCTTTAAATTATACTTTTATTATCTATACTATAGGGGTAATAACTATTATATACGCTAGTTTTAGTACATTAAGAACTATAGATATTAAAGAATTAATAGCTTACAGTTCTGTATCTCATGCCGCGGTATATTTAATAGGAGCATTTAGTAATAGTATTCAAGGATTAGAAGGAGCTATTGTATTGGGTTTAGCTCATGGATTTGTATCTAGTGGTTTATTTATATGTGTAGGAGGTATACTATATGATAGATCTCATACAAGAGTAATATATTTTTATAGAGGTATGACACAATTAATGCCATTATTTTCTATACTATACTTTATTTTATGTTTAGGTAATTGTGGTGCACCTTTAACTTTAAATTTTATAGGTGAATTTATGTCTCTTTATGGAGTTTTAGAAAGATTACCTTTCTTAGGAATGTTAGCTTGTTCTTCTGTTATATTGTCTGCTGCTTATACTATATTTATGTTTAACAGAATCTCTTTTGGAGGATTCTTTTCTCAGTTATTTGAAGAAGAAAATCTTTTTGATATTAATAAAAGAGAATTTTTAATATTACTAATATTAATTATATTTACAGTAGTATTGGGAATTTACCCTTCTATAATTTTAGATGGTTTACATTATTTTATGGGTAATTTAATCTATAAAATATAAGTTTATCTTATAAAGTATTATTTTAATAAAACTATATAAAATATATCTCAGTTAATTTTCTATTTATAAACGGTAAAGTCTTTACAAAGAATCAAATAATTTACTCGAAAGAGTCTTACAATGATATTCTAGTATTATTCAAGATATTAATCTAATTTAGTTAATATTTTTTAGTATTAACACAACTACTCGAAAAGAGGGTTGGAGTATAAGTTTGTATTCTAAATATAAGCTTATATTCTAAGTATATGTAGTTTAAGGATAAAACATTTATTGCTTCAAATAAAGATCTTCGTTTGAATCGAAGCTATACAGTATATATATTAATATATATATATATAACAATAATAATATTTATCTTTAAAATATCTATATTATAATTATTAGCAATTTAAAGTTTGGAAGAAAAATATTAGAATATACCTAGAATATAATAAAAATGATAAATATACTACAAGATTTACAAATAAAACTAGATGCTCCTACACCTTGAGGTATTTACTTTCAAGATAGTGCAACACCACAAATGGAAGGTTTAATAGAATTACATGACATAATAATGTATTATTTAGTAATAATATTATTTAGTGTTGGATGAATATTATTTTCAATAATATGAAACTTTAATAATAATAAATCACCTATTTCACACAAATATTTAAACCATGGTACATTGATAGAATTAATATGAACTATTACTCCTGCTATTATTTTAATATTAATAGCTTTCCCTTCTTTTAAACTATTATATTTAATGGATGAAATAAACGATCCATCTATGACTATAATAGCTGAAGGTCATCAATGATATTGAAGTTACCAATATCCTGATTTCTTAGATTCTAATGATGATTTAATAGAATTTGATTCTTATATTATCCCCGATTCAGATTTAGAGCCCGGAGCTTTAAGATTGTTAGAGGTTGATAATAGAGTAATCTTGCCTGAATTAACTCATATTAGAATATTAGTAACATCTGGAGATGTAATACATTCTTTTGCTGTACCTTCTTTAGGTATTAAAGTTGATGCATATCCTGGTAGATTAAATGAAATTTCTCTATTTATAAATAGAGAAGGGGTATACTATGGACAATGTTCAGAAATATGTGGTTTATTGCATTCATCTATGCCAATAGCCATAGAAGCTATTAATCCTTCTAAATTCATAAATTGATTATACAATTATGAATAAAAGGGTATTATCCTTAAGAGGCAAAGAGTAGTGTTACGACCACTAATTTATAAGTTCGAATCTTATATGCCCTTGCCCTCCTATTAAAGCTTTATTTGAAAATATATGTAATATATATAATGCTTAAGGGGGTTAATCCTTTTATATGTAAAAGTGATTATATCATAGAGATTATTTTTATTAACAATATAATTATTGTAGTAATAATTCTTTATTTGAACAATTTTAAAAATTAAATAAAA
>JAMAJV010000060.1:0-34848 GCA_023628835.1 Sordariomycetes sp. S4602
ATAAAGATTATATACTTTATAAGTTAATCTATAATATTAAGGATACTATTATACTTAGTGCCTATTACTAGGTCCTTTAATACTAGTAGCTTTATAATAAAGTCTATACTAATTAATTCCTATAGTGCCTCTAATACTAGTAGTAGTTATAGTTATCTATATAGCTTATATTATATAGCTTTTATTTATATATATATACTATATTTATATAATATCTCCTTAGTATACTATCTTATCCTTAGAAACTAATAGTCTTTTAAGATCCTCTAGATAGTCTTTATAAGTTCTAGATATCTATAAAGAGGTAACTTATAAATTCCTTAAATAAGTTCCTTAATAGCCTTCTAAAGTATAAAGATCTTCCTATACTTCTTCTAGAATTACCTATTTTATTATAAGTTAGGGTTACTAGTTAGCCTAGGGCTTTGTTTATAAGCTATAAGAAGTATATCTATCTATATTATATTATATATAATAGCATATATAGTAGTAGTAATAACTAGGCTTCTATCTTCCTTTAGTTAGAGCAGTGCTATAGGCTTAGCAACTGCCTTTTAGAAGTAGTCTAGTTATCTACTAAGTATATCTACTCTTCTATTCTAACTTCCTTTTTAGTATATAATTTTAAAGTTAAACTTTAATAGATATTCTTACTATCTAACTTATTATCTATTAAGCTACTTTATAGTAGTAAATACTATTAAGTTGCTATAGTCTATATAGACTATAATAAGATATTATACCTTAAGAAGGTAGTATTTCTACTCTTTAAAGGCTTCTACTATTACTATTATCTCTTTATTAGATACTAAGTAGTATATCTAGGTGCTATTAAACTTTTTTAATATAAAGGCTATAAGGTATAGGTTTCCTTCCTTATCTTATTATATAAGTTATACTTTTATTCTAAAGTTTAATATATTAGTCTTAACTTTATAAAGCTCTTTAGGCTTTGCTATCCTATATACTAGTTCTTCTAAAACTAGTTACTTAGTTATTTTAAAAGCCTTTTATTATACTAGTCCTTATTCCTATTTTATATCCTTTTTAGTAAGGTTAGTAAGTGCTTTAATATTAAGCAAGTAATTTAAGATATATTATTAGTAGTAGTTATAGAGTCTAAGAAATCCTCTAACTTCTTTAACTATAATTAGTTCTAGCTATTCTAATATAGCTTAGACTTTTAACTTCTATATTTAGACTTTTTTATATTAAATTATATATCTAAAGAACTTAACTTTCTTAATATAAAAGTAGCACTTCTTAGGTTCTACTAAGAGGTTAGCATTTTATAGTCTTTCTAAGACTTTATAGATATATTATTTATATATTTCTAGGTTATCTAAGTAGACTAGAATATTATTAAGGTAGGTAAATATAAAGTTATCTAAGTACTCTCTAAGTATATTATTAATTATAGCTTAGAAGGATACTAGGGTATTTATAAGCCTAAAAGGTATAATAAGGTATTTAAAGTATCTATACTTTAAGTTAAACGCTATTTTCTACTTATCTCTCTTCTTAATCCTAATTAGGTTATAAGCACTCTTTAAGTCTATTACTATAAAGATCTATACCTATCTAATTTAATCCTATTATTTATTAATCTATAGTAATAGTATTTAGTCTTTAATTATTACTTTATTAAGTAGTCTATAGTTAATATAGGGTTAGAGTTTAGTTATATTCTTCTTTAGTACCTATAGTATTAGGTATCTTACTAGTAATATTAAATATTATATATAGCCCTTTGCTAGGTTTTTATTAATAAACTTCTTTTCTACTGCCTATTATTACTTATTAGCTAGGTATAGCCTATATTTCTTAAGTTATATTCTTTCTCTTAAGAGTATCTTATAGTCCTATTCTATATACTAAAGTAGTCTAGTATCTAATCTCTCTTAAAATACCTTTATATATTAGTAATATTCTTCTAGTATTCCTTCTAATATATTATACTTTATTAATTTAGATCCTAAATATCTAATACCTTCTTATTATATTACTATAATAAGTAATCTTATAAGATATAACTTATATATAGAGTGTCTTTATTATTCTTCTCTAGTAGCTAAGTCCTTTATATTCTTTAAGCTCTAAGTTAGTTTATCTTTCTAAAACAGTTAGCTAGTTGCCTAGTTAATCCTTAGGTTGCTTTTCTTTAGCTATAAGATCCCTAGGATTACTAGATAAAAAGCAGTCCTAGTAATATTAAAGTAAACCTATTCCTTTCTAGTTCTTATAGTTAATATAAGGTATACTATCTTATACTAGACTATTCTACTATTATAAGTTATTAGGCTGCTATTAAATATTATAAGTAGGTAGGGTTCTTCCTTCTATATCTATAGTAGTTAGTAATAATTAATAATTTGTAATATAATATAGTTTCTATTTAATCTGCTATCTATAAGTGCTTTTATAAAGTTCCTATTAATTTTAATATTTAGGATTAGATATTATCCTAAGTTCTATATTATAAGGCATTTTGCTATTCTCTAGTAGTTCCTCTTCTACCTGCCTATTAATTTTTTAACTAGATAGTAATAGTGTCCTTATAATCTTTATCTATCTAGTCTATATACCTTATTAGTATATTATCTAAGATCTAAAGGGTTTCTCTAATCCTTTTTTAGGTTCTCTTTTAGAGTCTAGTAATCTATTCTTTTAGTTTTATAATCTCTTTATAGAGTTTGTTATTCTATTAAATCTCCTTTTAAGTTTCTTCTATATAGTGCTAAGCTATTAGTTATAAGTTTATATTTCTTACTCTTTAATTTTATAACCCTTATATAGTACTTTATTAAGTGTATTATATAAGTTCTAGAAATTATTAAGGCTGTCTATAGGTTCCTTATATATTAGGGATATTATCTAGATTACTTCCTAGTCTTACTATAGCTCTTCTTCTTCTTTAAGCTTCTATTAAATAAAGTCCTTATAGTTATTATATTATATTTAGCTATTCTTTACTAGGATTATAAGTAGGCTTACTAGTCTCCTCTATATACTCTTAAAGTCCCCTCCTTAGTTATTTATAGCTATTATAGCTATAGGTAGCTAATTTTCTTTATTATTTTTGTCTTTAGGTACTAGGCTCTACTCTAGTAGTTAAGTTCTAAAGCTCTCTTCCTCTTCTTTTATTTTATATTTAAAGTTAACTAGGATATTTATAGTTAGTAATCTATTTTATAGTTTATAAATATATCTATAAACTTTAAGAAATAGGGTGATATTATTCTTTACTATATATAAGTATATATTTTAAAGCTTTATAACTTCTTTAAGAGTCTTCTTAAGCTATTCCTATTAGGGTGCTAAGGGAAACTAGTTTTTATTATATAGTAGTAACAGAATAGTCCTAATAATTGCTTAGTCCTTATAACGCTAAGCCTAGATTCTGTTTATAAGTTCCTAAGATTCTGCTTCTTTATTATCTTCTATACTAGGTTATTAACTAGCTTTAGGTTTTTTAAATTCTTTAATTTCCTTAATTTATTCTTATTCCTAATTATATATATCTTAGTATATCTAGCACACTTTTAATTTATATACTATCTAGTGCTTAATAGTATATTCTAGGGTTTAGCTAATATATTCTTCTTTAGCTTATTATTACTTGTCTTTAAGGTATATAAGTTTAGCCTTAGCATAGTCTATATATTTATTATTATAGTCCTACTCATTAATATTAGTAAGCTTAATTTAAAGTATATTAGTTAAGCTAACTTGCTAGTTATTAGGGACTAGTTTCTAGTCTTTTAGCTTCTTATATTCTCTAGTATAGTATCCTATCCTTTTACACTAGAAATATTTAATAGTTTTCTTATCTTTTAGTAGAGGTTAGTAGTTAGTATTAATTTCTATAGGTCTACTATAAGTTCCTTATAAGGTGTTTCTATTATAGCGTTTCTTTATAGTATTAAAGTACTATATCTTCTATATTAGGTTTGCTATAGAAGTCTACTATCTTTACTTCTAGAGTTATTACTAGTATTATTAATTATTAATCTTAACTGCTATTTTAATATATTTGTCTAGAGTTACTAGTAGGTCCTTCTTATAGAGTTTATCTTTAATAGTATCCTTTAGGCTATTATAGAAGGTCTCTATTAGGTACTGCTAGTCCTACTTAAGGTAGGCTATAATCTGCTTAAACCTAGTAGTATAGGATATTACCTATCCTTTCTATTAGAGGTTCTTAAGTTTGTTTATCTTAGTTTAAGCCTTATTAGGCTCTCTAAAAACCTTCTAGATTATATTTTTAAAGTTTAAGTAGCTTAAAAAGACTACTATAGTATTAAAATTTTATTATATTAAGTTTCCTTTACTCTTTAGGAAATCCCTTAGTATTAGTTTAAACTAATTAAAAGCATCTTCTATAAGGAAGCCTACTATATAGACTACCCTATTAGCTTTAGTTAGGATACTTCCTTAGTAGAAGTATAGGAAGGTCCTTATTTATATAAAGAATCCTTAGAGTTAGCCTTTATTTCTATTAAACTTTTTAGATTAGGTAATATAGGCTTTAGAAGCTATATTAATAGCTGCTCTTATTATACTTCTTTCTATAAGCTATTAATTAGCTTCCTAAAGTTAGGCTTTAGTCTATTCCTTTATATCCTTATAATTAGCTAAGTCCTTTATAGCTTTATTAGTAATCTCCTTCTACTTTTTCTAACTATTATATATATTATTAGTATACTTAGTCTTTTTCTATTTCTTAGCTTCTATAGCCTAGAGTTTCTTTATAAGTTGCTTCTTTATATAGGCTAGGGTCTTAGAAGATAATATACTATTATTATTTCCTACTATATTTCCTATTATTAGTACTATCTAAAAGCTAGGTTATTTACTAAATAAGAGTAGTTAATATATTATAAGCTTATCTTCCTAGAAGGCAAGTAGGTCTTATAATAGCTTATTAGAGTATTCTTAGAATATTAAAAGCTAGAAGCCTAATTAAGTAAGTAAAGTAACTATAGAATAGTAATATAGTATATTATATAGTTATATTATAAGAGACTTAGAAGTCTTAAGNTTAAGTAGTATATTAACTAAAGGCTTTAAAGTCTCTAGTAGAATAATCCTAAGATTAACTACTAGAGAGTAAGGAAAAAAGTATCTATCTACTAAGTAAAGACCTATCCTTATATAATAAGTAATCCCTTTATCCTGCCTATAAGGGGCGCCTATTCTAAGAGGGCATATATTCTAAGGGGTATACGCTCCTAAGGGCGCTTGCTCTAAGTAGGCATTACTTCTTTATCCTATTAGTTTGCTTATATAATCCTTTCTATTATCCCTCTAGATATATCTATATTATTCTACTATTCCTCCCTGCCCTGCAGGCGCCTATCCTAGCTTATAGCAGTCTAATCTGTAATAATAATCCTCTATTCTCCTTCTTCTACTTTCTGCTGCTTAGAAACACTGCCTTCTATAATATGTTAACCTAAGGTATTAATATCTAGTAATAGGAAGTGAAATTCTTCTCTATAGTTCTAATAAAATCCCTTTTATAAGATACCTAGCCTTTTTTCAGCTCTGCTAATTTCTTTATACTAATATAATTCTACTACTTAAAATAAGGAACGACCCTGCTCCCCTCTAGTCTGTCATAGTAAATGCAAATCTAGAATAGGACCTAGAAGAATAACTTGAAATTGTGCATAAAGGAATACTGCTCGTCTAGAAGCGCCCTAATCGCTATAAAAGCCCTTATGCCTGTCTTTCCCTGTGCCCTAGAGTGTTACGAATTAGACGCCGCAGGCCAGGGAACGGGCGCCTGCAGGGCGGAGAACAAAGGCAGAATGACATAAGAGACAAAGGAAAGAGACAGGCCAATCGCAAGGAGGACCGAGCAGGGCCGAGAACAGTCCACGAGCGGTCCTGGTTAGGACTGATGGGAGACAACTATCGGTCCTAAACAGTCTAAGAGGGACAAGAAAGCATATAAACCATAGTTATTTCTCTGTATCTAGCTACTCTTTTTCTTTACTCTCCAGTAGTCAATCACATAACAATCTTAGGATTATCCTACTAGAGACTTTAAAGCCTTTAGTTGACACACTGCTTAAGACTCCTAAGTCTCTTACGATACGACTATATGACATACTGTGTTACTGTCCTATAGTTACCTCACTTACTTAATTAGGCCCTTGGCTCTTAACGTTCAGGGAACGCTCTGACAAGCTATTATAAGACCTACTTGCCTTCTAGGAAGACAAGCTTATAACACATTGACTACTCCTGTTTAGTAAGTGACCTAGCTTTTAGATAGTACTAACGATAGGAAATATGGCGGGAAACAACGATGGCGTATTGTCTTCTAAGGCCCTGGCCTATACCAAGGAACAGCTTATAGAAAAACTCTAGGCTATAGAAGCTGAAAAACAGAAAGAAACTAAGCGCGCTAACAACATGTATAACAGTTAGAAGAAGCAGAAGGAGATTGCTGATAAGGCTAGCAAGGACTTGGCTGAATGCGAGGACGCGAAGGAGCAGACTAAGGCCTAGCTTCAGGAAGCCAACTGACAGCTTATGGAAAGAAGCATAATAGGAGCAGCTGTCGACACAGCTCCTAAGGCTCGCATCGCCCAACCTAAAAAGTTTAACAGAAACAAGAACCGACTCTGAGGATTCCTCACTCAGATAAGGACCTTCTTGCACTTCTACTAAGGAAGTATCCTGACTAAAGCAGACAGGGTAGTCTGCGCAGCAGGCTTCCTTGCAGGAGATGCTCTTAATTGGTTTGAACCAACGCTAAGAGATTTCCTAGAAAGCAAAGGAAACCTGACATAGCAAAACCCTAACACTATGGTGGTCTTTTCAAGCTACTCAAACTTCAAAAATGCGATCCAGAAGGTTTTCAGAGAACCTAACAAAGCCTGAACCAAGATAAACAAACTTAAGAGCCTCTGACAGAGAGGACAAGCAACATCCTACGCCGCTAGGTTTAAGCAGATTATAGCCTACCTTAAGTAGGACTAGCAGTACCTAATAGAGACCTTCTATAACAGTCTAAAGGATACTGTTAAGGACAAGCTCTATAAGGAGGACCTACCAGCAACCCTGGACGAATATGTCAAAATAGCAGTTAAGATCGATAACCGACAATACCAGCGACAACTCTAGAAACAAGGACAGCGGACCCCTATAGCGAACCTGACATAGAAGATATAGTACCCTAACACTGTAAAGAAACGCTGTAATAGAAACACCTTGTAGGGAACTTATAGTAGACCCATAGAAGTCGACGCTAACCACCAACCCCTACTAAAGGATAAAAAGAGCATTAAGTGCTTCTAGTGCAAGAAGATAGGACACTATGCTAGAGAATGTAAAAAGCCAAGGGACTGGAAGCCAGTCCCTAACAACCGATAAGTTAGCGTAACTAACATACCCTAAATCAAACTTACTGACATTGACGAATAGGACTACGATAACAGACATACAGATCGCGCCAAGGCTGAACTTATACGCCTTGAAAACAAGCAATAGTAAGCAGAAGAAGAGCGCATTAGCCAGACCCTAGAACATGCTATTAAGCACTAGACGGCATATGAATTAGAAGAGTGCCTGACGTACTAAGACGCCTATGATTGGGAACAAGGACAAATTAAGGAAATCATAGAATTTAAAAAACCTAAAGATAGTCCCTAACCTAGCATAGAAGACAATAAAGAAACAGGACCTTGGGAACTAGTGGACGGAATCTAGGCTTAGCGCTATAAGGACTAAGCGATTATTAGGACTATTCTGTCGCTCCTATATAACAAGGAATAGTTTCCCTTAGCACCTTAATAAGAATAGCTTAAGAAAACTCTTAAAGAAGTTATAAAGCTTCGAAGGGCATATCTGCACATAGCAAGGAATAATATAACCCTATTCCTTAAAGTCTATAGACATATCTATAAACTATAAAACAGGCTACTAACCATAAATGTTCTGGTTGACCTTGACTTTAAGATAGGAGAAGAAGAAGAGAACTTTAGAACCTAACTACTAGAATAGAGCCCAGTACCTAAGGACAAGAACGACAAAGAAAACCAACCACCTATGGCCACTGTAGCTATGAACACGACTGGACATAAGGCAAACGAGAAACAACTCGCCTAGGAAGCGGCAAACCACCTAAGCAAGTATTAGAGACAAAACGCAGCTAAGAGGCTTGCAGAGAAACAGAATTAGAAGAAGCTAGAAAGCCTCTTGTTAATACTTACAAAAAATAACAAAAGGGAAAGCAGCACCTTAGAATAACTAATAAGCATCTACTTGTATCTAGAAGCAACTAGCCTAGAACAACAAGATAACTATAAGAAATCGATCTGGAAGAACCTTGATTAAGAGGAGGAATTATAATAGGATTAGGAGGTGGTTAAGACTAAGCCCCTAACCTATAAGGAATTAGACGACTCTCAGGACACGCTCAAGGACAACAGCTGTGAAGACTGCAAAACTAAGGATAAAGAAATCCAGCAGCTTAAGACAGCAGGAGCAAGGAAGAACTATACTATATACGTCTTCAGGCAAAGAACCCTCAACAAGAACAGCGACGAAATCGCATGACTATAGCACATAATAAACAGGAAAGACAAAGGCATCTGGAGATTGCAGAAGAAGATCCACGATAAGGAAGAAGCACTCACAGAACTTGCGCAACAGGTCGCAAACATTCAAGAGAAAACTCAGAAGAGGACCACAGAGGCCATCTAAATGTTAGACAGCCTACTAACTAGGTATACAAACCAGACAGACAAAGATTATAAGGACGCTGTCACAACATAGCTAAAAAACTAATTAGCGGGCGGAAGTAGAACCGCCAGGGAATAGCAAAATACCTTGCAACATAGAACCTAGGACAACATCTGATCCTAAATATTAAAATCAATAGGAACCCTACAAAAGCGCTTATAGACAGCAGATTAAACAGAAACTACATTGCACCACGAATTGTCAATCATTGCCAACTACTATAGATATAGAAGGAAGAACCTTACCTACTTGCGACGTTTGATAGCAGCCTGACAACCTATGATAGCAGGATAGTCCAGCGTAAGACAGCGCACCTTATATTAACTATAGGAACTAGGAAGAAACAGGTCTGCTTTAATATTACTAGGACTGCTTCCTATCTAGTGATTCTGGGAATCCTATAGCTAAAGAAAAGCAACCTGAGGATTAACTGGGCAACTAGCTAACTGTTTTAGGAAGACGAACCAACTTAGAGCTCGAAGAACATGAAGGACTTAGCCACTGGAGAGGGACAACGAAGACGCCCTGCACGCAAGTTACGCCTTATAAGATCGCTTATTACAGCAACGTAATAAGAAGGCATCAGATATTCAGGATCTAAACTAACAAAGCATAACACGCTAGAAGGAGTACTAGAAGAATACCACCAGTACGCAAAGGTATTTCAAAGGAGATTAGACACTAGACTACCTTAACATATAGAATAGGACTATAAGATACCCTTAAGAGAAGGGACATAACTTAAGAAACATAGGCTATACCTAGCCAACGAGTAATAATAGGCAGTAGAAAAGAAGTTTGTTAACGAAAACCTAGCAAAGGGCTATATATAACGCTCGATATTACTAGCAGGATACCTAATGCTATAGGTACTAAAGAAGAACATAACTAAACTTTGACCCTATATCGACTATAGACTACTTAACAAAGTAATAATTAAGGACTAGACATTGTTACTATAGATCGACAAACAATAGGATTAGATTGGATAGGCATAGATCTTTATAGTAATGGACCTAAAGAGTGCCTACAACTTGATTAGGATTAAGGAAGGAGATAAGTAGAAAACAGCGTTTAACTTAAAGTATAGACACTTTGAATACCTTGTTATGCCTTTCAGACTTATAAACGCCCCAGCATCCTTCCAGGCTATGATCAATAATATACTCAGGGAGTACTTAGACAACTTTATGTTCGCCTACCTTAATAATATCCTAGTCTACTTAGACGACCTAGAAACGCACAAACAATATGTCTACAAAGTCTTAGGAAGACTGCAGGACGCTAACCTCTTAGTGGAACCTAAGAAGTGCCACTTTCATATCAAGGAAGTCAAGTTCCTTAGACATATGATTTGACATAGAGAAGTCTGAATGCAGAAGTCAAAAGTCTAAGCCATATTAGAATAGCCAGAACTAACTATAGTTAAGGAAGTTAGAGGATTCCTTGGACTCTGCAACTACTACAGACAATATATCCTAAACTACTTGCTTAATGTTAAAGCACTTACTGACCTCACTAAGAAGGACGCAAAATAGGAATAGGGACTAGCATAACAAGAGGCCCTTGAAACAACTAAACGACTGGTTTCAGAAGAACCAGTACAAAGGACGGCAAGACCTGAAGAACTATACAAAGTCGAAACCGACGCATCTAACTTTGGAATAGGGGCACAGCTCATATAACAGGATAAGGAAGGAAACCTACACCCTGTGGCCTTCATGTCGAAAAAGTTCGACAGCACCTAGATACGCTATCTAGTATCTGACAAAGAGATAATAGTAATTGTGGAAGCCTTTAAGGAATAGAAACACTACCTCCTTAGGGCCTAGCACACTATCATAGTCTACATAGACCATAGCAACCTTATAGTATTCACCACCACTAAGCAACTTAACAGACGATAAGTCAGATAGTAGGAATTCCTGTTAGAATTCAACTTTCAAATTATATATTGAAAAGGAAGTCAGAACAGGAGAGCAGACGCACTAAGCAGACAACCAGACCACTTCTAAAAAGCAGTCGCAGAACTAATAGCACTGCTCTAAGCATAAGAAGACAGAAGCCTGGCTATCGCCGCCACTACTTACACTGTTACGCATAACACAAAATAGATAGATACACTCCTTACAGCTTACAAACGAAGCCCTGAGCTGACCAGCGACCCTGACTTACAACAAGAAGGGCAATTCTAGAAGAAGCATAGGAAGATCTTTATACCGCAGGAGGCAATCGAGGAACTTGTTCAAGGGATTTATAAGTCGCCTCTCCACAGACATCCAGGACTCACAAAAACTATCCAGAGGATCTTAAGGGACTATTAGTTCCCGAGGATAAGATGGCACACCAAGGAGATACTGCGCAAATGCGACATATGCGCGCGAACAAAAGCCGCACAACATAAGCTGTACAGACAACTACAACCACTACCAGTACTAGAGGCACTATAGGAATCGATCAGCATAGACTTTATTGTGAAGCTGCCAGCATCAAAGGACCTAGCAACAGGCACCAAGTATAATAGTATCCTTAACGTTGTAGACTAACTCATAAAGTACGCGATCTTTATCCTGTACTAAGAGACTATAACTGTAGTACAGTTCACATATATGTTTAACTAATATGTTATAAGCAACTACAACCCACTAAAGGAAGTTATTACAGACAGAGGATCAGTGTTTATATCCAACTTTTAGACCAGCCTGATAGACCTTAGGGGAATAAAGTGTAAGCTATTGACAGCTTACCACCTGTAAATAGATAGACAAACTAAAAGGATTAACTAGATCTTAGAATAGTACCTGCGATGCTATATTAACTAGGAGCAAAATAACTAGGTATAACTACTACCTACTGCCTAGACAGCCTATAACAGCAGTATCTTAGAGAGCATAAGAACAACGCTGTTCTACGCAAACTATAGAATTAAGCCTTAAACAGGCAGTGACCCTTTGAAGCTACAACCAGAAGCAGAAAGAGCAATTCTAGAAACATTAAGGATAAAGGAATTGCATTAACAGCTTATAACAGAGCTATGTTTTATCTAGCAAAGGATGACGAAATATGCAGACCAACAGAGGATTAAGGGACCAACCCTGAAAGGAGGGGATAAGGTCTACCTTTTACAAAAAAACATCTGCATACACTGACCAAGTGACAAACTTGATTTCAAAAAAATCAGACTATTTAAGATTCAGAAGAAAATCTTTATAGTTAACTATAAACTTAAACTCCTAGACACTATAAGAATACACCTAGTTTTCTATATCTCAATGCTTAAACTAGCACATAAAGATATACCTATAGAAGACACAATCTATACGGAAACCAAGGAACCGGAATACAAAGTAGAAAGGATCTTAGACTTAATGCTTAACAATAATAGAAAAGTCAAATACCTAACAAAGTAGAAAAACTTCCCATATAATAATAATACATAGGAACTACTTAGGAACCTGGTGAACTGCTAATAACTTCTAAGGAAGTACTACTAGAAACACCTAGATTGACTAACAGATCCAAGGTTAGATCCAACCTAACAGCGTCCTAGTCAACCAAACCAAAGGCACCTAAGGACTGTAGGTTGCTAATAGCTTCCTAGGTGTCCAGCACTATTTAGTCCTTAACTAGACCCTCTTTCCCTTGCTTAAAGAGCTCAGCACTCTGCTCTTTAAGGGATCAGCGCTAACGACGTAAACAGGACAAACGACCCATTAACACCTCTATCTCCTTCTTAGCACAATCTATCTTAGCTTTAACTCTTTTCGTCTTAGACATAGTTCGAGAAACTAAAAAGGGTCAGCAAAAAACAAAAGAAGGGATAGAAGAAGCAACGAACAGGCAGGAGCAACAGAAGGACCACTGCAGGACACCTTCGCACAAACGCATAAGAAACAACAGGAGGAACCTAGCGCGAAAAGACAAGCAGTCTTCTTTTTCGCCTAGTAACAACGCAAACAAGGCATTTCGCCCTCCTTCCCTTTAGCGAAAATATAATCAGAGAGCGCTTTAACTTTGCAGTGCTTGCGATCAGACGCAGAAGGAATATGATGTTTAGAGATATAATCT
Organism: Sordariomycetes sp. S4602; assembly: GCA_023628835.1. Classification (NCBI taxonomy): domain Eukaryota; kingdom Fungi; phylum Ascomycota; class Sordariomycetes; species Sordariomycetes sp. S4602. The sequence continues at coordinate 12,826 of JAMAJV010000060.1, forward strand.
AGCATTGTAAAGAAAGGATTAGTAGGGAAGAAAAAGCAAGAGGGAGGATACGAACTTACCTGGCAAAGGGGGTAACCAGGCCTCTTTGTAGGTCGTTAGGTTAACTCCTAGGGAGAGGGGAAATTATGTTATGAATTAGACGCCGCAGGCCAGGGAACAGGCGCCTGCAGGGCAGAGAACAAAGGCAGAATGACATAAGAGACAAAGGAAAGAGATAGGCTAATCGTAAGGAGGACTGAGCAGGGCTGAGAACGGTCTATGAGCGGTCCTGGTTAGGACTGATAGGAGACGACTATTGGTCCTAAATAGTCTAAGAGGGATAAGGAAGCATATAAACCATAGTTATTTCTCTGTATCTAGCTACTCTTTTTCTTTACTCTCTAGTAGTTAATTACATGACAATCTTAGGATTATCCTACTAGAGACTTTGAAGCCTTTAGTTGACATACTGCTCGAGACTCCTAAGTCTCTCACAATACGACTATACGACATACTGTGTTACTGTCCTACAGTTACCTTACTTACTTAATCAGGCCCTTGGCTCTTGACGTTCAGGGAACGCTCTGACAAGCCATTACAAGACCCACTTGCCTTCTGGGAAGACAAGCTTGTAACATAGAGGCAGAATCTCAACGTTTTTTGGATACTAAGTCTTGGCTGTTGATAAGAACGTTTGAATAAGGCACGATTAAACATGTTATTGCGGTTTGAACACAGTCCTATTACATAAGAAACTAGATTTTAACCTCTACGCCAGGCTAGATCCAAGTTTTGAACTCCTGCGAAAGCTGACAAAAAGGAGCGACACTAAGATAGTAAGAGTCCACAGAGCTTAAGACACTTGTCTACAACAGCGGTTTGTCAACCTGGTAAACCTGGTGTTAATCCTGTCTCCTGCGTGTCCTTATTATCAACTGACTGGTAATCCTCCTCCTTAGACACCAGTTTGCAAAGGAGATAGGCAATATAGCTGTGGCTGTGTTTTCTAGCCACCGATATTGCTGTTTGCCCCTCTTCGTCGACAAAGTCTGGGCGTGCTTTAGCGTCTATTAACATGGCCACGATTTTGTTAAAACCTTGGGCAGACTGTTAAAAGATTGGTGATCTCCCTGAGACGGACCTGGTGTTTATATCTACCTTCTGCGTCTTTATAAGGATGTTAACGACTTTGGTGTTCCCCCCTTCTGCAGAAACCTATAATGGTGTCTCCCCCCTGGCGTTGGCGTTATCCGGGTAGACGCCTTTATCCAAAGCAGCGGGAAGCCTTGCGTTCTCCAGCGTCCCAGGGTCATAGATGCTTCTTTTCACTCCCTAAGTCTCTTCTACGAAATTGAGGAACCTTGTATGAAAACTCATTCCTACTCAATTAGCCTGAAATCGGGTTTTGCAGCCTCTTCGACAGCGCATCCTGCATTTTCCTCATATTTTGGAATAGCTTCTCATGCTGCCTCTTCAGCTTCACCCTCTCTGAATCGAGAAGTTTGATCCGCCGCCTCGCATGATTTAGGATATCTGCCTTGTAGATCTTCTTTCCTATACGCGCCGTCCTATTTCCTTTCCTTCTGCCTTCTTCATCTGTCTCGTCAGCATAGTCCGCCAGTGGAAGAACCTCTAAGAGCCTCTCAAATTGCGTGTTCAACCTCTCACGGTACTTCTGTTCAATCTGGTTATGCGCGGCCTTGTCTTTCATACTCTTGGGAGGTTTCACCGGCTTGTGTGGCCTGGATTGGGTACACCGCTTAGGCGATCCCAATGCCGTGCGTAGCTGCATCGTCGAGCGCTGTTTCTCATCCTCTGAGATCCCCTCTGAATCCCTTATCTCCAACATGTCCGGGGTGGAATAACGCGCCTGTGTCTTCCTGTTGATACTCCATTTGTTATGCGACGCTATATCCTTCAGTGACGCTGTATCCTTTAGCGACGCTTTATCCCTGCCGAACATAGCCTCGGGCACTTTTTCAAGCTGGATGGTGGATGCTGGAGCGACGGTGCTAGTGTCTCCCATCTTCGCATCTGAAGGTGTCAGCAAAATGCCATGTAAAGTATCGCAGGGCTTAATACCGAACGACCCTATACTTTGTCTGTATGCATTTCCGGTAAAGCCGTCCTGAGAGGCACCTAGCGAGTTGCCGAACACCCTAGTTAGGTTTATATTGCTGAGTCCATCTGCGGTATCCCCTATGCTCGTCGTTCTAGAACCTGTCGTCCCTGTGTAATCCGAGCTCGTGTCTATTACGGCCATCAGATCCTCCGTTAGGGGGAAGTCGAGGTTAAAATTAGCCGAAGGATCGCCCGCGTCTGTGGAAACTAGTGCACGGCCTTCATCTTGTGAAGTCGGGTAGCCGCCGGCAAGGGCTGTGAAACTGGACAAATCCTCCATGGCCCTGGAGTTTGCATTCCGTATCCACAGGAACAAGGGAAAGCTCTAGCGAGAATAGATCTGGTTCTTATCAAAGTATCAGTCCTGCTGTAATCTTAATAGCGTATGCTAATATCCATGTGAACAGGCACACAGGCAATCCATTCGACCAGGGCAGTTGCCTTCAGTTGAAGACATCTAGGGGAAACTTACAATTCACAGCTCGCAAGCTATTAGAAGGCGACGAATATAACAGGTTAGTAGGTATGGGATAGTGATACACAGAGGTAGAGTCGCGGTCGACGTAGTATACCAGGGAAGCTCAGTACTTTAGGGGGTACGATGATCCACCTGAAGGGCTAGATGCGAATCAGCAGCTGGCGAGACAAAACGATTTATATTGCGTCCAAACACCCTTGAGATGTAATTGACGCGTGTATATGAAACGAATTTAAAAACTCCACTGCGACTATGGTGGCGCAAGGGATGCTACAGTGAAAGATATAGAAGCAAGAGTCGTAGCCGATTTGTCCCCCTCACATCTGACTTTCAACATGCTTCAGGTGAAAATCATGCCATCCCGTACTATACCCATTGTTATTTTTGGGTTATATACTTCCCGAGACTCACCGGGCGCACATTAGTTCAGGTCTATCAGAGGCAATTTTCCTACAAAGCGCAACTAGTGGCTGAAGTCGACGCCACAAGACCAAATCACACGATGTCAAACCACTCTTCGGGCAACATGTTATCATTATCGTACTATTATTTCCAACTGACATCCACGCAAGTTGATGTTTTAGACTTCCCGTTACACCATAAACCGATAGATATATCATAGGGCGTAGGTGGCTAATGAAATTTGCGCGCGACAGAAAAAGCGCCAGACCTTACATCTGGATCCATCTCATCCCTGGCCACATCAATAGTTACGCTATTGGAATGGCCCACCTGATGTCCAAGGATCTGCCTGCCATCATCGCTGGTTAGGTGAGTTGACCATTCATTACAGTAATTGCTATCACTTTGGTAAACTCAGCTTTAGCTATTATTAATAGGGCAGGAATCATCCCATTGTGGCAATTGAAAAAGGTCTTATCCGCCACCTAGCAAACAAGACACTGCTGTTGGAACTGGCGCCTAGAGCTCTGCGATATAAGGGAGTATACAAGAATATGCCAACCTTGCCGCCGTTACCTATCAATTCTAACAACAGCCAACCTTCTAGTCAGCTCTTTCCACAATATCGTCAGACATGTCTGGTTTTGAATGGACGCATGATCCCTGCCTCGCCTGTGGCACACATACACAGGGAGCAATCTATTGTTCTGATTCCTGTCGATTGTCAGAGTACAACAGGACGCTGACGTCCATCCATCATTCGAGATGGCCTTCTACGTCGATCATACCACCTTCGTCGTTATCGCTAGCCCAAGACGGCGTGGCCTTGGCCAAGAAAGAGGAGGAATTGAGAGCGTATAGTATATCATTGGCCCAGTCGAAGACGCGGAAAGAGGCATTACAACTTTTGAAGTAAAACTTCTGCTCGATTCGCGTTCGAGCTCTTCCTCTTATGCTAAAATCTTAGGTCAATCTATGTTTTCTCATCTTGTACTGTATCTCTCGACCCGTTGCAAACGTGGTCAAATTCAGGCGCACCTGAACAATGTTGATGCTTGAAAATTATACTAACGTGCTTTTAGGAAACTCCAATCCTCTTGTAGGTGCTTAGGGATGCGGAAGAGCCCAGTTCGGGAAATAAGCAAGCATAGGCTGACCACTTTGAAGATAGCTTATATTAGACATGGCGTGACCTGCACCCCGGTGTGGTTGCTTTATAATCGGAGCGAATAGATATACTACTACTGGTATGCTCTCGAGCGGGGGAGGATAGGCGTGATGTGAACAGCGCAAAGACGTCGTGTTTCGTGGTGTGCGCCAGGACCATTAGTCAGCACCGTTAGCAAAGCGAAACGTGCGCACGGTGACCACTCTGTGGCAATAAATGTACAGAGTTAATTGGGCCAACACTGCTAGCAGGGGCCGCCCTGGCCATGCTGCCCGCCCTCTATCGCATGTCAACATGTCCGAGCTGGCGCGAATTTCTTGTTGACGTGGTGGGGTTACCGATTTCACCTTCACATGTGGAAAACTGTAGGCATGGACCAGCGTTACTAGCCAGTACCCAGCAGACATGAGCATAATGGCCAAGTGCCTCCCTAAAGAGCAAGAATTCGCATTAGCACGAGCACTTGATCGGAGCGTTTCTAGGCAACTCCATCATACAATTCCATTCTTTTGCAGTATCGGGACCGCTAGGAAAAGCAGGTGCTCGCAGCTGCTGGCAAAGACCAATCCACACACCACAAACATAGCACGTGCTTATTTCGAGACAAATTAGGCGCTGGGAGAGCTCCCACCCGCCCGTGTTTGCCGTCTGCCGGCACCTGGTGGGGCGTATCCCAGGCTATGACGTCAGTAGCTGGTCGTTTTGCGGGCCGTCGCGTGTGCTCCGCCAGACGTGACGGCCGCCGATCCATGACGGCCCTGCTCGCCCAACCTGCTGAGCGTATCCACCCAGAAGCCGCAATGCCAGGACTCCGGAACGACGCCTCCAACCCAACCCCTGTGCGCTCATTGTCACTTTTACCTATGGCGATGCGAAAGTCCCAGTGTTTAAAAACCTAAACCTCGTCATTAATGCGGACCGTCGCCTTTCGGAAGCGGCCACTGACAACTGGGGCACATAGCTGCATTGTCTCACTCCCGTGGCGTCAGATGGTCTCCCTTCGGATCCCCTGACCTACCTCAACCTTCGCCCCCACATTCCCACTCTTGGACTACTCGGATAGCTTCCTCGAGGTCCGCTATTGCTCCCGTCTGTGAGTAGCTGTTGCCTATATGATTTTCAAGGTTGTTTAGCTGTCCAGCCTAATCTGGGTGATCCTTTGGAGTGGTATTAATAGCTTCTTGTCCTACTCAGATAGCTTCAGCGAGGTCTGCTATCGTTCCTGTTTGAGAGTATCTTTTGCCTAGATAAGCTCTAAGGTGGTTTAGCAGTACAGCCTAATCTAGGTGATCCTTCGGGGTGGTATCGATCGCTTCTCGTCCTACTCGGATAGCTTCAGCGAGGTCCACCATCGTTCCTGTTATAGACCTGTTCCTTCACCTTCCGTAAGTAGGCTCTGGTTCCCCAGAGATCCTCCGAGATCGGCCGAGGATTTAAGTATGTCCTAATCTCGCTGTCACGTCCTCTTCTTCTTTTCATACTGAGCGAAGACTGCCGCGCCCTACCCACCATAGCCAGGGAAATATTCGCCCTTGGCGTGGCGCTATACGAGATCATCGAGTGGGGCTCGGTGGCATGGGAGACTTCTTATTTTCTTATGCGGTTATACAGTACAACTCAAACTTTCCCGGCCATTAGCTCGAGGCTCGATGAGCTCGCTGGTCGCACCGGGGGACGGCAGCCTCGTCGGCCCTCAAAAGACACTAGTCACACACCGATTGAAGACCGGCATCCTCCTAAACCCTGATTGGAGGCATCACCAGCGGGCCGGGCTAATTAACGAGGCGTTAGATGTTGTCTTCTTGCGCGTTTTGACTGTAAACTGCGCAAATACGTGAAAATGGCGGACATCCATGTAATCGAGCAATGTCATGTTGCGTGTCTCCGCTTTGGCTCGCTGCGGTTTCTCCTCGGCTCGCTACTTCTCCTCTTCCAGTCCATACAACCTCCCTTGCAACTCTGTCTGTCTATATCGATGAATCGATCCAGGGTGCGCCGCGGTGTCTCAAAATGACCTGACGCGTCGAGCTACAGCTGAATGGGTATTATTCTAGAAGGCATATTAGGAATGATACTTTCTTTATAGGAATGTTTTCCAAGGTAAGGGCTTCTATAAAGAAGGTAGACTTCCAGATAGAAAAAGGTGTCTTAACAGGAAATTTGGAGTAGGACAAAAGAATTTCTAACAGGAGAAAAAGATTTTCTATTCAGGAAGCCTTCTAACATGAGAAAGGGATTCCTGAGTAGCAAGAGACTTCCTAAACAGGAAGTCTTCTAACATAAAAAAGAGCTTCCTTAACACGATGCTAGCGACATCAACTGCCATATCTCAGTTGAGGTCGCCGACGAGGATCTAGTCGGTGATAGTCTGCCGCGCCTACGCATCCATAGCTGGCTACTCGGTGCTTTTTCGACGGTTGCCGGCGCACTGATGTATTGTTTCCCTGGCCGCAAGCCCTGCACTAAGAGGCATTCAGAAGGATGAAGGATATTATTCAGACTCTCGCCGATGCTCAGGGTCGACCACCAAGGCAACCGCCGAGTTTTGCTGTCCATGGGATAGATGGCCTAGAAGAAAGAATACAGGCTTCACTCCGTGGCGCACGAGTCGGCCTGGCCTCCATAGAACAGAGTGTCTTAACACACATGGAATAAACAGCGCCTACGCGCACGCTCTACGTGATCCCTTTCGGCGGCCCGCCTAGCCCCTCTCCGCCAACCTAATGGACCATCAAACTATTTCAAACTAGGTGAATGGCCTAAGCGGTAATGCGCCTGCGACAGTGCTGATTGCATAGACGGAAGACTCATCGTAGCGGAGGCGAGACGTCCGGCGATCGAGATGGTTATTATTAGCCAGTAGATATATTGACTCAACATCAAATAGCGAGATGTATGCGGAGAGCACAGGGAGCCGCCTAGAAAGAGGTCGACCAGGCGGACACTTGTGGAAATGGACATAGGTCCTTCCGGCATCCTACATCCATGGTCAGATTAGGGCGCTACAGAGGAACAGCGTGGACAGATCCACGGAGTGTAAGTGCGTATCCATATACGGTTGACCACCTTAAACCACTGTGAACTACTCTCAAACTCGCTCTGGTTGTATATTCCTCGAAACAAGCGCAGTTGACCCTCTGCTCTCCTCATCCATAACTCTCTTCCTTCTTATAAAGCCTGGATAACCATTGTTGGCCCCATGCATATACTCTTGATAGTCAATTCCGTCAACTTTCATTGGTGGTTCGAGAAAAAGGTGAGTCCACCAATAGTAAGCGCCGCAAAACAAGGCGCCTCCAAGGATATTGCCTCCTCCCGCTGGAAGAATACCTCGAGGTCAGGTCAACTTTTTGCTGCTCGATTACCAGTGATTTCGAAACTTACCTTTCCAAATGTATAGGCCAATGTTCAGATCAGGCGTGTGTAGCCAAATGCCTAGAGGTATAAAAAACATATTGGCCGCGACGTGGTCAAGTCCCAGACACACGAAGGCGAAGATAGGCCACCACATTGCGATAACCTTTGAATTGAGGTCTTTAGCCTGTGTGGCCAGATAACAAGCCAGACAGACAAGCCAGTTGCAACCGATGCCACGCAAGAAGATCTGGTATGCTTGAGGGGTGACCTGCTTCTTGATAATGAAAGCAATGGCCTCGTCTCTGTAAGGGGAGGCATCAAAGACCCCGCCATCTATCTCACGCGATTAGTTTCAACTCTCAGGCACCAGAAAGGTTCTGGAATTCATACCTCCAAATATAATAGCCATGACAAAGAGTGAGCCAGCAAGATTTCCCCAGAAGCACAAAAACCAGTGGAGAAACATCTTCCTGATCGACAGTCTGCCATGAAGGACAGATACTGTTGTATACTGGCAAAGTTAGTCGCACGATATGCTGATATACTTGTCTGTCAACCCACCATTGTCGTTGCGGTGAATAAGTCACTGCCCGTCAATACTACCAGGACTAAACCTAGAGGGAATACCATAGCCCCTATCATCCTGATCAAACCCGGAGCGTTCTCCTGGAACCATGGCGCTGTGTAGGTAATAAGTGAGGCGGCCGAACCAAAGCTCAAGAGACAGCCCGCAGAGACCGCAGACAGGAACACCTTGTCGGGTCGCATATTACCCTTGGTTATGCCCGCGCGAGAGATAATCTCGGTCGTCTCGGCTGGCGTGTATGCCGCAATGTTGGTGACGTTGACGGAGACAGGGCTGGCCATTTTGTCGATATCTACAGAGGATCTAGGACAAAGATAGGAGCCCACAGCTCTTACTTTGATAATCTCTGTGAGGGAAACGCCTTACCAATCCGACCTAGGGAGTATTAGGGCACAGCCGATGACGATTATAGCAAGTAATGTAAGTCGATTAGCCGCCTACGAACGTTACGACAAGTTTATAGCATGACTAACAGTATAACTGCGTGATTATCAGTTGCGGTTGCCTTTATGTTATGCATCCTGCTATAATAAAGTAACCTAACTTTAATAGTTTAACTAAGAAACAGCTAAAACTTACGCGATTTGGTTTTATTATAATATACTATATTATACTAGTAATCTGTTATAAGCTTGTCTTCCTAGAAGGCAAGTAGGTCTTATAATAGCTTGTTAGAGCGTTCCCTAAACGTTAAGAGCTAAGGGCCTAATTAAGTAAGTAAGGTAACTATAGGACAGTAACACAGTATATTATATAGTTATATTATAAGAGACTTAGGAGTCTTAAGCAGTGCGTTAACTAAAGGCTTTAAAGTCTCTAGTAGGATAATCCTAAGATTATTATATAATTAACTACTAGAGAGTAGGAAAAGAATAGCTAGATATAAAGTAATAACTATAGTTTATATGCTTCCTTATCCTTCTTAGACTATTTAGGACTAATAGTTGTCCCCTATTAGTCCTAACTAGGACTGCTTATAGACTATTCTTAGCCCTGCTTAGTCCTCTTTATAATTAGTCTATCTCTTTTCCTTTGTCTCTTATTCCTTATATTATTCTGCCTTTATTCTCTGCCCTACAGGCGCCTGTTTCCTAGCCTATAGTGTCTAATCTATAACATAATTTCCCTTCTCCCTAGGAGTTAACCTAATAACCTATAAAGAGGCCTAGTTACCTCCTTTGCTAGGTAAGTTTATATCCTCCCTCTTGCTTTTTTTCTTCTTTTCCCTACTAATCCTTTCTCTATAATATCAGATTATATTTCTAAATGTTATATTCCTTCTATATCTAATCGCAAGCGCTATAAAGTTAAAGCGCTCTCTAATTATATTTTTGCTAAAGGGAAAGAGGGCAAAATGCCTTATTCGCGTTATTACTAGGCGAAAAAGAAGACTGCTTGTCTTTTTACACTAGGTTCCTCCTGTTATTTCTTATGCGTTTATGCAAAGGTGTCCTGCAGTAGTCCTTCTATTGCTCCTGCCTATTTATTGCTCCTTCTATCCCTTCTTTTATTTTTTTTTTTTTTTTTTTTGCTAACCCTTTTAGTCTCCTAAACTATATCTAAGACAAAAAGAGTTAAAGCTAAGATAGATTATGCTAAGGAGGAGATAGAGTTATTAATAGGTTGTTTGTCCTATTTATATTATCAGTGCTAATCCCTTAAAAAGCAGAGTGCTAAGCTCTTTAAGCAAGGGAAAAAGGGTCTAGTTAAAGACTAAATAGTGCTAGACACCTAGGAAGCTATTAGTAACCTACAGTCCTTAGGTGCCTTTAGCATAATTAACTAGGATACTATTAGGTTAGATCTAAACCTAGGTTCTAATCCCTTAGTTATTAACGCTATAGAAGGTGTCCTAGACAGCCCTATAGTTAATCAGGGTTTTTTAGGTGAAACTGCCATAAGAGCTGCTAACAGTTTGTTAGGTTCCTAAATAGTTCCTATATATTATTATTATATAGGAGGTTTTTCTATTTTATTAAATACTTAACCTAGTTATTTTTATTAAGTATTAAATCTAAGATCTTCTTAACTTTATACTCTAGCTCCTTAGTTTCTATATAAATTATATCTTCTATTAGTATATCTTTATATGCTAGTTTAAGCATTAAGACATAGAAAACTAGATATATCTTTATAGTGTCTAGGAGTTTAAGTTTATAGTTAACTATAGAGATCTTCTTTCTAATTTTAAACAGTCTAATTTTCTTAAGATCAAGTTTATCGCTTAGTCAGTGCATACAAATATTTTTTTATAAAAGGTAGACCTTATCCCCTCCCTTCAGGGTTAGTCCCTTAATCCTTTATTAGTCTGCATATCTTATTATCCTTTGCTAGATAAAACATAGCTCTATTATAAGCTATTAATACAATTCCTTTATCCTTAATATTTCTAGGATTGCTTTTTCTGCTTCTAGTTATAGCTTTAAAGGGTTGCTACCTATTTAAGGCTTAATTCTATAGTTCGCATAGAATAGTATTATCCTTATACTTTCTAAGATACTACTATTATAGGCTATCTAGGCAGTAGGTAGTAGTTATACCTAGTTATTCTATTCCTAGTTAATATAGTATTATAAGTACTATTCTAAGATCTAGTTAATCCTTTTAGTTTATCTATCTATTTACAGGTAGTATGTTACGGATTAGACGCCGCAGGCCAGGAAACAGGCGCCTGCAGGGCAGAGAATAAAGGCAGAATAACATAAGGAACAAGAGACAAAGGAAAGAGACAGACTAATCGCAAGGAGGACCAAGCAGGGCTGAGAACAGTCTACAAGCAGTCCTGGCTAGGACCGATAGGAGACGACCATCAGTCCCAAACAGTCCAGGAAGGACAAGGAAGCATATAAACCACAGTTATTACTCTGTATCTAGCTATTCTTTTTCTTTACTCTCCAGTAGTTAATCATACAATAATCTTAGGATTATCCTACTAGAGACTTTAAAGCCTTCAGTTAACACACTGCTTAAGACTCCTAAGTCTCTTATAATACAACTATATAACATACTGTGTTACTGTCCTATAGTTACCTTACTTACTTAATTAGGCCCTTGGCTCTTAACGTTCAGGGAACGCTCTGACAAGCTATTACAAGACCCCCTTGCCTTCTGGGAAGACAAGCTTGTAACATATTGACTACTCCTGTTTAGTAAGTAACCTAGCTTTCAGACAGTACTAATAATAGGAAATATAGCAGGAAATAACGATAGCGTATTGTCTTCTAAGGCCCTAGCCTATATAAAGGAGCAACTTATAGAAAAACTCTAGGCTATGGAAGCTGAAAAGCAGAAAGAGACTAAGCGCGCTAACGACATATACAATAGTTAGAAGAAGCAGAAGGAGATTGCTAACAAAGCTATAAAAGACTTAGCTAATTGCAAGGACGTAAAGGAGCAGACTAAAGCCTAACTTCAGGAAGCTAACCGACAGCTTATAGAAAGAAGCATAATAGGAGCAGCTGTTGACACAGCTCTTAAAGCCTGCATTGCCTAACCTGAGAAATTCGACAGAAACAAGGGCTGACTCTGAGGATTCCTTATATAAATAAGGACCTTCCTGCACTTCTACTAAGGAAGTATCCTGACTAAAGCAGACAGGGTAGTCTGCGCAGTAGGCTTCCTTGTAGGAGATGCTCTTAATTAGTTTGAACTAACGCTAAGGGACTTCCTGGAGAGCAAAGGAAACCTGACATGGCAGAACCCTAACACTGTGGTGGTCTTTTTAAGCTATGCGAACTTCGAAAATGCGATCTAGAAGGTTTTTAGAGAACCTAACAAAGCCCGAACTAAGATAAACAAACTTAAGAGCCTCTAACAGAGGGGACAAGCAATATCCTACACTACTAGGTTTAAGCAGATTACAGCCTACCTTAAATAGGACTAGCAGTACCTGATAGAGACCTTCTATAATAGTCTAAAGGATACTGTTAAGGATAAGCTCTATAAGGAGGATCTACTAGCAACCCTAGACAAATATGTTAAAATAGCAGTTAAGATCGACAACTAACAATACTAGCGATAACTCTAGAAACAAGGACAGCAGACCCCTATAACAAACCTGACATAGAAGACATAGTACCCTAACACTGCAAAGAAACACTATAACAGAAATACCTTATAGGGAACTTATAGTAGACCTATAGAAGTTAACGCTAACTACTAACCCCTACTAAAGGACAAGAAGATAATCAAGTGTTACCGATGCAAGAAGATAGGACACTATGCCAGAGAATGTAAAAAGCTAAGGGACTAGAAGCTAGTCCCTAACAACTGACAGGTCAGCGCGACTAACATACCCTAAATCAAGCTTACTGATATTAACGAATAGGACTATAACAACAAACATATAGATTGCGCTAAGGCCGAACTTATGCGCCTTGAAAACGAGCAATAGCAAGCGGAAGAAGAGCGCATTAGCTAGACCCTAGAATACGCTATTAAGCACTAGATAGCATGTGAATTAGAAGAGTGCCTAACGCACTAAGACACCTATAATTAGGAGCAAGGACAAATTAAGGAAATTATAGAATTTGAAAAACCTGAAAACAGTCCCTAACCTAGCATAGAAGACAATAAAGAAATAGGACCTTAGGAACTAGTGGACAGAATCTAGGCTTAGCGCTATAAGGACTAAGCGACTATTAGGACTATTCTGTTGCTCTTATATAACAAGGAATAGTTTCCCTTAGCACCTTAACAGGAATAGCTTAAGAAGACTCTTAAAGAAGTTATAAAACTTCGAAGGGTGTACCTGTATATAGCAAGAAATAATATAACCCTATTCCTTAAAGTCTATAGACATATCTATAAACTATAAAACAGGCTACTAACTATAAATGTTCTAGTTGACCTTAACTTTGAAATAGGAGAAGAAGAAGAAAACTTCAGAACCTAACTACTAGAATAGAGCCTAGTACCTGAAGACAAGAATAACAAAGAGAACTAACCACCTATAGCTACTGTAGCTATAAACATAACTAGATATAAGGCAAATAAGAAACAACTTGCCTAGGAGGCAGAGAACTACCTAAGCGAGTACTGGAGACAAAACGCAGCTAAGAGGCTTATAGAGAAACAGAATTAGAGGAAGCTAGAAAGCCTCTTATTAATACTTGCGAAAAACAACAAAGGGGAAAGCAGCGCCCTAGAATAACTAACAAGCATCCACTTATATCTAGAAGCAACTAGCCTAGAATAATAAGACAACTATAAGAAATTAATCTAAAAGAACCTTGATTAAGAGGAGGAATTATAATAGGATTAGGAGGTGGTTAAGACTAAGCCCCTGACCTATAAAGAATTAGACAACTCTTAGGACGCGCTTAAGGACAACAGCTGTAAAGACTGTGAAACTAAGGATAAAGAAATCTAACAGCTTAAGACAGCAGGAGCAAGGAAGAACTGCACTATATATATCTTTAGGCAAAGGACCCTTAACAAAAACAGCAACAAAATCGCATAACTATAGCATATAATAAACAGGAAAGACAAAGGCATCTAGAGATTATAAAAGAAGATCTATAATAAGGAAGAAGCACTTATAGAACTTGCGTAACAGGTTACAAACATTTAAGAAAAAACTTAGAAGAGGACTATAGAGGCTATCTAAATGTTGGACAGCCTACTAACTAGGTATATAAACTAGATAGATAAAGATTATAAGGACACTGTTATAATATAGCTAAAAAACTAATTGGCAGGCGGAAGTAGAACTGCTAGGGAATAGCAAAATGCCTTGCAACATAGAACCTAGGATAATATCTAATCCTAAACATTAAAATTAACAGGAACCCTATAAAAGCGCTTATAGACAGCAGATTAAACAGAAACTATATTATACTACAAATCGTTAATTATTGCTAACTACTATAGATATAGAAGGAAGAACCTTACCTACTTACAACGTTTGACAGCAGCCTAACAACCTACAATAGCAGGATAGTCTAGCGTAAGACAGCGCACCTTATATTAACCATAGGGACTAGGAAAGAACAGGTCTGCTTTAACATCACTAGGACTGCTTCCTATCCAGTAATCCTAGGGATCCTATAGCTAAAGAACAGCAACCTAAGGATTGACTAGGCAACTAGCTAACTGTTTTAGGAAGACAAACTAACTTAGAGCCTAAGGAACATAAAGGACTTAGCCACTAGAGAGGGATAATAAAAACGCCCTGCACACAAGTCACACCTTATAAGATTACTTATTATAGTAATATAATAAGAAGGCATTAGATATTCAGGATCTAAATTAGCAAGAGACACTATGCTAGAAGGAGTACTAGAAGAATACTACTAATATGCAAAGGTATTTTAAGGAAGACTAGACACTAGACTACCTTAACATATAGAATAGGATTATAAGATACCCTTAAAAGAAGGAATGCAACTTAAGAAACATAGGCTATACCTAGCTAACAAGTAATAATAGGCAGCAGAGAAGAAATTTATTAACGATAACTTAGCAAAAGGATATATATAATAATTAATATCCCTAGCAGGATATCTAATCCTATAGGTACTAAAGAAGAATATAACTGAATTATAACCTTGTATTAATTACTAACTGCTTAATAAAGCGATAATTAAGGACTAAACACTGCTACTAAGGATTGATAAGCAATAAGATTAAATTAGGCAAGTATAAATCTTTATAGCAATAGACCTAAAGAGTGCCTATAACTTAATTAGGATTAAAGAAGGAGATAAGTAGAAAATAGCGTTTAACTTAAAGTATAGACACTTTAAATACCTTGTTATGCCTTTTAGACTTACAAACGCCCTAGTATCCTTCTAAGCTATAATTAATAATATACTCAGGGAGTACCTAGACAACTTTGTGTTTGCTTACCTTAACAATATCCTAGTCTACTTAGACAACCTGGAAACACACAAGCAATATGTCTATAAGGTTTTAAAGAGACTATAAGGTGCAAACCTCTTAGTAGAACCTAAGAAATACCACTTTTATATCAAGGAAGTTAAGTTCCTTAGACATATCATCTAACATAGAGAAGTAAGTATACAGAAATTAAAGGTCTAAGCTATATTAGAATAGCCTATGCTAACTATAGTTAAGGAAGTTAGGGGATTCCTTAGACTATGCAACTATTACTAACGATATATCACGCACTACTTGCTTAACGTTAAAGCATTAATAGACCTTATAAAGAAGGACGTAAAATAGGAATAGGGCCCAGAACAACAAAAGGCTATAGAAACAACTAAACGAATTATTGCAGAAGAACCTGTACAGAAAATCGCAAAACCTAAAAAACTATACAAAGTTGAAACTAATGTATCTAACTTTAGAATAGGGGCATAACTTATATAACAGGACAAGGAAGGAAACCTACACCCTATAGCCTTTATATTAAAAAAGTTCGACAGCACCTAGATGCGCTATCTGGTATCTAACAAAGAGATAATAGCAATTATAGAAGCCTTCAAGGAATAGAAACACTACCTCCTTAGGGCCTGGCACACTGTCACAGTCTATATAGACCACAGCAACCTTATAGCATTCACCACTACTAAACAACTTAACAGACAGCAAGTCAGATAGTAGGAATTCCTATTAGAATTTGACTTTTAGATTATATACTAAAAAGGAAGTTAGAACAGAAGAGCAGACATACTAAGCAGACAACTAGACTACTTCTAAAAAACAGTTGTAGAACTAATAGCACTACTCTAAGCATAAGAAAATAGGAGCCTGGCTATTGCTGCTGCTACTTATACTGTTATATATAATATAAAATAGATAGATACACTCCTCACAGCTTACAAACAAAGCCCTAAGCTGACTAGCAACCCTGACTTGTAATAAGAAGGGCAATTCTAGAAGAAGCATAGGAAGATCTTTGTACTGCAGGAGGCAATTAAGGAACTTGTTTAAGGGATTTATAAGTCGCCTCTCCACAGACATCTAGGACTTACAAAGACTATCTAGAGGATCTTAAGGGACTATTAGTTCCTGAGGATAAGATAGCATACTAAGGAGATACTATGCAAATGCGATATATGTGTGTGGACGAAAGCTACACAACACAAACTATACAGACAACTATAACTGCTACTAGTACTAGAGGCACTATAGGAATTGATTAGCATAGACTTTATTATAAAGCTGCTAGTATCAAAGGACCTAGCAACAGGCACTAAGTACAATAGCATCCTTAACATTATAGATAGGCTTATAAAGTATGCGATCTTTATCCTATACTAAGAAACTATAACTGTAATATAATTCGCGCATATGTTTGACTGGCATGTTATAAGCAACTATAACCTACTAAAGGAAGTTATTATAGACAGAGGATTAGTGTTTATATCTAACTTTTAGACCAGCCTAATAGACCTTAGGGGAACAAAGTGCAAGCTATTAACAGCTTACTACCTGCAAACAGACAGACAAACTAAGAGGATTAACTAGATCTTAGAACAGTACCTATAATGCTATATTAACTAGGAGCAGGATAACTAGGTATAACTACTACCTACTACCTAGACAGCCTATAATAGCAGCATCTTAGAAAGCATAAGGATAACACTGTTCTATGCGAACTATAGAATTAAGCCTTAGACAGGCAGCGACCCTTTAAAGCTATAACTAGAAGCAGAAAGAGCAATCCTAGAGACATTAAGAATAAAGGAATTGCACTAACAGCTTATAACAGAGCTATGCTTTATCTAGCAAAGGATAACAAAATACATAGACTAGCAGAGGATTAAGGGACTAACCCTAAAGGGAGGGGATAAGGTCTACCTTTTATAAAAAAATATCTGCACACACTGACTAAGCGACAAACTTGATTTTAAAAAAATCAGACTATTTAAGATTCAGAAGAAAATCTCTATAGTTAACTATAAACTTAAACTCCTAGACACTATAAGAATACACCTAGTTTTCTATATCTTAATGCTTAAACTAGCATACAAAGATATACCTATAGAAGATATAATCTATACAGAAACTAAGGAACTAGAATATAAAGTAGAAAGGATCTTAGACTTAATGCTTAACGATGATAGAAAAGCTAAATACCTAATAAAGTGGAAAAACTTCCTATATAATAATAATATATAGGAACTATTTAGGAACCTAGTGAACTGCTAACAACTTCTAAGGAAGTACTACTAGAAACACCTAGATTGACTAACAGATCTAAGGTTAGATCTAACCTAACAGCGTCCTAGTTAACTAAACTAAAGGCACTAAAGGACTGCAGGTTGCTAATAGCTTCCTAGGTGTCTAGCACTATTTAGTCCTTAACCAGACCCTCTTTCCCTTGCTTAAAGAGCTTAGCACTCTGCTCTTTAAGGGATTAGCGCTAACAACGCAAATAGGACAAACAACCTATTAACGCCTCTATCTCCTCCTTAGCATAATCTATCTTAGCTTTAACTCTTTTTATCTTAGACATAGTTTAAGAAACTAAAAAGGGTTAGCAAAAAACAAAAGAAGGGATAAAAGAAGCAACGAACAGGCAGGAGCAATAGAAGGACTACTGCAGGACACCTTCGCACGAACGCACAAGAAACAACAGGAGGAACCTAGCGCGAAAAGACAAGCGGTCTTCTTTTTTGCCTAGTAACAACGCGAACAAGGCATTTCGCCCTCCTTCCCTTTAGCGAAAATATAATCAGAGAGCGCTTTGACTTTGCAGCGCTTGCGATTAGACGTAGAAGGAACATAACGTTTAGAAATATAATCTAGTATTGCAAAGAAAGGATTAGTAGAGAAGAAAAAGCAAGAGGGAGGACATAAACTTACCTAGCAAAGGGGGTAACCAGGCCTCTTTATAGGTTGTTAGGTTAACTCCTAGGGAGAGGGGAAATCATATTACAGATTAGACGCCACAGGCCAGGGAACAGGCGCCTGCAGGGCAGAGAACAAAGGCAGAATGACATAAGGAACAAGAGACAAAGGAAAGAGACAGACTAATTGCAAGGAGGACTAAGCAGGGCTAAGAACAGTCTATAAGTGGTCCTGGCTAGGACTAATAGGAGACGACTATCAGTCCTAAACAGTCTAGGAAGGATAAGGAAGCATATAAACTATAGTTATTACTCTATATCTAGCTATTCTTTTTCTTTACTCTCTAGTAGTTAATTATATAACAATCTTAGGATTATCCTACTAGAGACTTTAAAGCCTTTAGTTAACACACTGCTTAAGACTCCTAAGTCTCTTATAATACAACTATATAACATACTATGTTACTGTCCTACAGTTACCTTACTTACTTAATTAGGCCCTTAGCTCTTAACGTTTAGGGAACGCTCTGACAAGCTATTACAAGACCCCCTTGCCTTCCGGGAAGACAAGCTTGTAATATAGTAGGCTATTAATAGTTTGCACTTTATTCCTTTAAGGTCTATTAGGCTAGTCTAGAAGTTAGATATAAACACTAATCCTCTATCTATAATAACTTCCTTTAGTAGGTTATAGTTGCTTATAATATATTAGTTAAATATATATATAAACTATATTATAGTTATAGTCTCTTAGTATAGGATAAAGATTATATACTTTATAAGTTAATCTATAACATTAAAAATGCTATTATACTTAGTACCTATCGCTAGGTCCTTTAATACTAGCAGCTTTATAATAAAGTCTATGCTAATTAATTCCTATAGTGCCTCTAGTACTAGCAATAGTTATAGTTATCTATAGGGTTTATATTATACAGACTTAGTCTATACATATATATCGCATTTATATAATATTTCTTTAATATACCACCTTATCCTAGGGAACTAATAGTCCCTTAAGATTTGCTAGATAGTCTTTATAATTCCTAGATATCTATAGAGAGGCGACTTATAAATCCCTTAAGCAAGTTCCTTAATTGCCTCCTATAGTATAAAGATCTTCCTATGCTTCTTCTAGAATTACCCTTCTTATTATAAGTTAAGGTTGCTAGTTAGCTTAGGGCTTTGTTTATAAGCTATAAGGAGTATATCTATCTATTTTATATTATGCATAATAGTGTAAGTAGTAGCAGTAATAGCTAGGCTTCTGTCTTCTTATGCTTAGAGCAGTGCTATCAGTTCTGCAACTGCTTTTTAGAAGTAGTCTAGTTATCTGCTTAGTATATCTGCTCTTCTATTCTAACTTCCTTTTTAGTATATAATCTAGAAGTTAAATTCTAATAGGAATTCCTACTATCTAACTTATTATCTGTTAAGTTGTTTAGTAGTAGTAAATGCTATAAGGTTGCTATAGTCTATATAGACTATAACAGTATGCTAGGCCCTAAGAAGGTAGTATTTCTATTCCTTAAAGGCTTCTATAATTACTATTATCTTTTTATTAGATACTAGGTAGCGTATCTAGGTGCTATTAAACTTTTTTAATATAAAGGCTATAGGGTATAGGTTTCCTTCTTTATCTTATTATATAAGCTATACTTCTATTCTAAAGTTTAATATATTAGTCTTAACTTTATAGGGTTCTTTAGGTCTTGCTGTCCTTTATACTAGTTCTTCTAAAACCAGTTATTTAGTTATTTTAAAGGCCTCTTATTATATTAGTCCCTATTCCTATTTTATATCCTTCTTAGTAAGATTAGTAAGTGCCTTAATATTAAGCAAGTGTCTTAGGATATATTGCTAGTAGTAGTTATAAAGTCTAAGGAATCCTCTAACTTCCTTAACTATAGTTAGCATAGGCTATATTAATATAGCTTAGACCTTTAATTTCTATATACTTACTTCTCTATATTAGATAATATATCTAAGAAACTTAACTTCCTTAATATAAAAGTAGTATTTCTTAGGTTCTACTAAGAGGTTTATATCTTATAGTCTCTTTAAGACCTTATAGATATATTACTTATATATCTCTAAGTTATCTAAGTAGACTAGGATGTTATTAAGGTAAGCAAATATAAAGTTATCTAGGTACTCCTTAAGTATATTATTAATTATAGCTTAGAAGGATGCTAGGGTATTTATAAGTCTAAAAGGTATAATAAGATATTTAAAGTGTCTATACTTTAAGTTAAACACTATCTTCTACTTATCTCCCTCCTTAATCCTAATTAGGTTATAAGCACTCTTTAAGTCTATTACTATAAAGATTTATACTTATCTAATTTAGTCTTATTATTTATTAATTTATAGTAATAATATCTAGTCTTTAATTATTACTTTATTAAGCAGCTAGTAACTAATATAAGGTTATAACTTAGTTATATTCTTCTTTAGTACCTATAGGATTAAGTATCCTGCTAGGGATATTAATTGTTATATATAACCCTTTGCTAGGTTATTATTAATAAACTTTTTCTCTACTGCCTGCTATTATTTGTTTGCTAGGTACAGCCTATATTTCTTTAGTTATATTCCTTCTTTTAAAAGTATCTTATAATCCTATTTAGTATATTAAAATAGTCTAGTGTCTAATATTCCTTAAAATACCTTTATATATTAGTAGTATTCCTCTAGTACTTCTTCTAGCATAATATCTCTTACTAGTTTAGATCCTAAATATCTAATACCTTCTTATTATATTACTATAATAAGTGCTTTTATAAGGCATAACTTATATATAAGGTGTTATTATCCCTCTCTAGTAGCTAAGTCCTTTATATTCCTTAAGCTCTAAGTTAGTTTATTTTCCTAAAATAGTTAGCTAGTTGCCTAGTTAATCCTTAGGTTGCTTTTCTTTAGCTATAGGATTCCTAGAATTACTAGATAGGAAGCAGTCCTAGTAATATTAAAGCAGACCTATTCCTTCCTAGTTCCTATAGTTAATATAAGGTATGCTATCTTATACTAGACTATCCTACTATTATAGGTTATTAGGCTGCTATTAAATATTATAAGTAAATAAGGTTCTTCCTTCTATATCTATAGTAGTTAGCAATAATTAATAATTTATAATATAATATAATTTCTATTTAATCTGCTGTCTATAAGTGCTTTTATAGGGTTCCTATTAATCTTAATATTTAGGATTAAATATTATCCTAGGTTCTATATTATAAGGCATTTTGCTATTTCCTAGCAGTTCTACTTCTACCTGCTAATTAGTTTTTTAGCTAAGTTATAATAGTATCCTTATAGTCTTTATCTGTCTAGTCTATATATCTAGTTAGTATACTATCTAATATTCAGATAGCCTCTATAGTCCTCTTCTAAGTTTTCTCTTAAATATTTATAACCTATTACATAAGTTCTATAAGTGCTTCTTCCTTATTATAGATCTTCTTCTATAGTCTCTAGATACCTTTGTTTTTCCTATTTATTATATATTATAGTTATACAATTTTATTACTATTCTTATTAAGGGTCCTTTGCCTAAAGACATATATAGTACAGTTCTTCCTTACTTCTGCTATCTTAAGCTATTAGATTTCTTTATCCTTAGTCTTATAATCTTTATAGCTATTATCCTTAAGCATATCCTAAGAGTTATCTAATTCTTTATAGGTTAAAAGTTTAGTCTTAACTACCTCCTAATCCTATTATAATTCCTCCTCTTAATTAAGGTTCTTCTAGATTAATTTCTTATAGTTATCTTATTATTCTAGGCTAGTTGCTTCTAGATATAAGTAGATGCTTATTAGTTACTCTAAGGTGCTGCTTTCCCCTTTATTATTTTTTGTAAGTATTAATAAGAGGCTTTCTAGCTTATTCTAATTCTATTTCTCTATAAGCCTCTTAGCTATATTTTATCTCTAGTACTTACTTAAATAGTTCTCTGCCTCCTAGGCAAGTTATTTCTTATTTACCTTATATCTAGTTATGTTTATAGCTATAGTAGCTATAAATAGTTAGTTCTCTTTGTTATTTTTGTTCTTAGGTACTAGGCTCTACTCTAGTAGTTAAGTTCTAAAGCTCTCTTCCTCTTCTTCTATTTTATGTTTAAGGTTAATTAGGAAGTTTATAGTTAGTAGCCTATTCTATAGTTTATAGATAT
>JAMAJV010000061.1:0-26607 GCA_023628835.1 Sordariomycetes sp. S4602
GGAAGAGACACCAGCACCACCGCCCCCTCAACCACGCGTCGGCCTCGGTCGCGGTGGGCCCGCAGCCCGCTCGCTTGGCCCCCCCCCCCCCCCCCCCGCCCCCCCCCCCCCCCCCCCCCCCCCCCCCCCCCCCCCCCGAATCTCGTACTAGCGCCACCCTAGGGGAAAGAAGGAGAGAGGGGCGGAGGGAGAGACAGAGAGAGAGCGAGAAAGAGAGAGAAAGAGGGAGGGAAAAAAGCCTGCTCGCTTGTACCACGGCGGGTAGGATCAGGATCTTCCCCGACGAGGTTGCCTGCCTCTCGGTACGGGGCTAATATGGGGACCTTGCACAGCCCCCCACGTGTCATCTAAGTTCGGAGTTGGAAAAGAAAAAAGTTGGAGCTGCCCCACGAGCTTACCCCTCGCCAGTCTTAGCCAAATAAGGGGAAAGTGGCATGCACCGGTCCGGTGCCAGGCCGCTTGCGGATCGGTGCTCCGTGGGCAGCCGCCGGGCGGTGCGCGGGCAAATAAATCCAGGGACCAACAACGCCCGACTGGATACACCATGAAGTACCCAGCACAGTTTGCCCCTCGCAGTACATGGTCTCGATCGCTCCACGTTCAGCGGGCCAGCGCCAGCAGTGGTGGCGGCGGGCTTCAAATATCCACTGAAGCCCCCAATTCCCCCGCCCGTACCATGCTGCGCCCCAGCGCGCACACCCGCTAGGGGAGAATAAAAACTACGCTGGCGCCGTGTGCCCCAATCCCGTCGGCGTTACGGGGCGGCCACGTCGGACATGAACCCCCTGATTGGCCCGTCCCGTCGCCCCCCGCCGCGCGTGGTTTCGGCCGCAGCAGCGCTGGCGCACGCCCGGGATACGACCTGCCAGATGCGGCCGCCGCTGTCCACGGAAAGGCATGTCCTTTGGGCTGGGCCATTGGCCCGGCTCCGGTGCGCCCCAGAAGGTACTTGCTTTATCGAACGATCCGTACCATTATTACGAGGTACATGCAGGGTCCGAAACCGTCCGCCCCCCCTTTCTAGTGTGGGGAACAGGCGGGACGCCGATCCGCTCCGCGAACACGGCAAGTTTCATTTTATTTCGCTCTCGTCGCAGCTCGTGCTGGTCGGTATACAGGTATGACGGCACTACATGGGCCTTGGGATAGTGGGCATGGCGCGTGCCCTTGGCGGCTGCCCTGCATCCTGGCAGCCTGTTCTGTCCCCTTTCCCACTAGAAATTAGTCCAATCTGCCACAAAGAGACTGGTCAACCCAGCCCAGTTGTTTCTCAGGTGGGCCCGCTTGCTCTCCGTTCTTGTTTTGTTGTCCGACAGTGGTAGACCCTGCACCCTCCGCGTATTGCACCGTAATACGCGCATTCACGAGCCATATTACTCCCCGTTCCACCAGAATCGCAAAAGTCGACTTTTCAATCTTCCTTCCTCATCACATCCTCGCCTGCCTTTCCCACACGTCCAGCCATCCACAGCGGTCCAGAGACTGCTGCCGGACAGCCATGGATCGCAACGCCGTCTTGACCGCGCGGTCGATCGAGGCCATGATCGCAGAGGGCCACACCGTCCTCATCTTCGGCGACGACGTTCTCCGCCTCGATGGCTGGCTCGCCAAACACCCCGGTGGCCGCCTTCCCATTATGCACATGGTTGGGAAAGACGCAACCGATGAGATGACAGTGTAAGCAACCCCAACTTCCACCTCGCTCCCTCCCCTCTGGCTGGCTCACCCCGCAATGCCTTGCGTTATGATCTGGCTCTTGGCGTTCTGGACCCCTGAGTTAGTGCTCGTGACACCCAAATTTACCTGGCTCTGGTGGCACACTAGTACGTCATCGAGAACGTGCTGACAAGTTTCCACAGGTACCACAGCCTCGAAACGCTCGCCACCATGAGCCGTTTCAGGATAGGAAAGAAGCCTCCAGGTCCCTGGACAAACATGACCCCGCCAATCCGGGGAGGTGTCTATCGCAGGGAGGAATCCCTGCTTGAGAAGGATGCTGTGGACGCCCTCGAACAGGAACCTGATGTGAATGAGTCGGAGAAGGTGGTGAAGGTCGACTCACCCCAGAGCGTCCGGAAGCGGACGCCACCTCTCAAGGAGCCGGCCGTGGAGTACCAGGCGCCCATCCACAAGAACACCGGCGACTTCGCTTCTTCAACCGGGTACGCAGATGCGGCGATGCAGCAGGAGATCGACCAGGCCATCCGAGACTATCCATCCCTGGAGACGGATGTGCAGGAGGAGATCACTAGCAAATTCAGAGACTTGCACCAAAGGGTTCGTGATGAGGGCTACTACGATTGCCCGTTCATCGAGTACGGCAAGGAGCTGGCCCGGTACAGCTGCCTGTTCGGGGGCTTCCTCACGGCCCTCCATTATGGCTGGTACATGACCTCGGCGGCCTTCCTTGGTCTTTTCTGGGTATGTTCATCCGCGTTTCCCCATTATGAGCAAATACTAACTCTGTGAAGCACCAAATCATGTTCACGGCTCATGATGCGGCTCACGTATCCATTACCCATAACTTTACCGTAGATAGCCTAATCGCCATGTTTGTCGGCGACTTCTGCTGCGGCCTGTCTATCGGATGGTGGAAGAGCAGCCACAACGTTCACCACCTTATCACGAACCATCCGGTTAGTCCTTCACGTTTCTGGACTAGTTCCATCCTCTAACAACCTTCAGGAACACGACCCGGACATCCAAAACGTCCCGCTCTTTGCCACCTGTCCCTCGTTTTTCAAGTCCCTTCGCTCAACGTACTACAACTTCACCTTCGTCTGGGACAAGGTAGCGGACATCATGGTTCCCTACCAGCGGTACACGTACTACCCCGTCATGGGCATCGCGCGATTCAACCTTTACCTCCTCTCCTGGATTCACCTCCTCTCCATCCGGTCGTCCTCTCTCGGCACCAGCAAGGCGTGGTGGATCCGCCCCACCGAAATCTTTTTCATGTGCTGCTACTGGTTCCTCTTCGGCTACTGCCTCCTCTGGCGCACCCTGCCGACATGGAACACGCGCATCGCCTTCGTCCTGGTCTCGCACGTCATCACGATGCCCCTGCATGTCCAAATCACGCTGTCCCACTGGGGCATGTCAACCTCGGAGCTCGGCGAGACCGAGTCCTTCGCTCAGCGCCAGCTGCGCACTACCATG
This sequence comes from Sordariomycetes sp. S4602, assembly GCA_023628835.1. Taxonomy (NCBI): domain Eukaryota; kingdom Fungi; phylum Ascomycota; class Sordariomycetes; species Sordariomycetes sp. S4602. Next base: position 3,160 of record JAMAJV010000061.1, read on the forward strand.
GACGTCAAGTGCCCGGCCTGGCTGGACTTCATCCACGGCGGGCTGCAGTTCCAGGCAGTCCACCACCTCTTCCCCCGGGTTCCTCGGCACAACCTGCGGAAGGTGCAGACGCTAGTGCGGGAGTTCTGCGCCGAGACGGAGATCCCGTACTCTATCCTGAACTTCACGGACGGGAACCGGAAGATGCTGGGGAGGCTGGACGAGGTTAGCCACCAGCTGAAGATGCTGGTGGAGTGCCAGCAGTACATGGCGGAAACCGGGGAGAGTGGGTTGCATTGACCGGCGTCATTTGTTTTTATATCATAGACTTGGGATTTAATTTGTGCAGTTTCCTAAAGAATGCAAGCTTTGCGCCTGTAGCGAGATTCCTGTGCATTTGTGCTGATCAAAGTGATGTAAAGCGAGAACAGCCGACGTTCTCAGCGATTGTGGTGCTTTTGCTGTGACACGTCTTGACGCTCGCGGGAAAATCTGGGTGTGAACGCATAGAATACAACTTCCTGCTGGGTTGTAATGGAGCGTTAGTGGACTAAAACATGATATGGCGGGGACTGTGCCATGCGAGCGGCGGGCGCTCTAGTCGTGTCTTTCCACCAGCTTAGTGTTTCAAGGCCTCGGTTGGCCCCTGACTAAGTTTCGTGAGCAGCGCCAAGCCATTCTCTGGCACACTCCACTTTTGGGTCACCCGCTTTCTCTCCTCGATGACGTGTGCGCTTTCCCCGGCAAGCCGCCGAACGTTCGATTCGGAAAGGTCGAAGATGACATCTAGGGACAGCAGCGACGGTAACTTCTTGAGGAGGCACATCTCCACGGCGTGGACGCTGACCTCGTCGACAAACCTCTTGAGTGCGACCTAGGACATCCGATTCTCTCGTCAGGCAAACATATTTCAGGACTCTGCCCCAAGAGCCCCTTAACTTACCTTGTAATAGGCCTCCATCACGTCAATGGCCATAGTAGAGGCATAGCTTTCCATGTCCGGCTCGGTCGACGCCAAAATCCTTGTAAATGAGCTCACAGGGATAGCGCTCTGCTCCTTGTAGCTCTTCCCAAAAGTGGCGCCTACAAGCTCTTTTCCCATCGCCGCCCTCAACCTTCGCTCATGCCTTGCCGTCTGTGCTTTTTGAATGTTCTCCGTCAAGTAATGAGTATAGGTGATGGGATGCTCTTTCGTATTTGCGTCCAGGAGGTCTTGGGTCGTCGACGCGACCGAGTCTTTTAGGTCGGACATCTTTGCCATAATAATCTCGCGAATGATACACTCTGCCGTTTTCTCATCCGCGGCGTGCTTAACGCATTCCACGAGGGTGTTGTGGGCGGAAGAATGTACGGACTGGACCGCAGCCATAGCTAGACCCTGCCACGGCTGACACTGCGCGCTGAACATCTCTCCCACCACAAGTGGGCTGAAGGTTCCGGGGAGCTCGCATCCCCTAGTTCGGTCTATCAATTTGTTTACCTCTTTGATGTACTCGGAGCGCGAGACCCTTGGTGTCTGAGTGTCCTCCGAGCTGGCGTCTTCGGGGCTAGCGTTCTTCGTCGACAATCTTTCTAGCATGCCCCCTGGAACGCATTGATTGTGCAAATTCAATAAGGGTTCTCTGGACCGTAGCCCGCAGTCTGATATTGGAGCCACGGTCCGTGTTCTGGTCTCCAAAGAACTCCCAGTTAGAGTAGTCGCCGTCGATTGCCGCCTTCGCCAACGATGTGAATTCTTGGCTGACCTTCAACAAATAGCGCCTCTGATCCGCTGCGGTTCTCCTTGCCGTCCCTAGTTTCCTCAGAACCGCCTTGCAGTCGGAATTCGCGGACTTGATTTCTTCGACCACCAGGGGTAAGTGCTTTAGCACCTGGTCCTGAAGCACTCTGCTCAGTCTTTGCCGCAGCGCATCAATGCCCAACTGATCCGGATCAAGAGACTTCCAAGCGCCAGTCGAGAAGAAAGCCCTCTCCACCGCGTCGCGTTCCGCGTTTGTGGAATTGCGCCCCTGGAAATCCCGGTTACGGAGGACGTGCCAGCCAAGTCTGAAGTGGACGTCTCTGTTCGGAGCCAATTCGAGATACGCTCGTTCGCCTTCCGAGCTTTCGTTTAGGGTATCCGGCTTGGTTATGAGGCCGAGAGTCCGATTCCCCCCCGGGTCCACCTCCCTTGCCCACCGGGTAACCTGCTGGAGGGTGAACTCGCTCTTTGCAGAAACGACAGCGAGGATGATGCTTCTCGGCCTTTCCATGTACGATACCACAAGCCACCTAACCAGCTCTGCGTCCGTTACGGACTGGGCCTTGTTACCCGCGAGGAAGAGGCCTGGAAGGTCAACCAGGGTGAGATGTGGCTGCGACGGGCCCGATATTTCTACGCGGAGGATATCTGTGTAGAAGACCGACTCGGTGTCCAGGCCTTCCATCCACTCCGTGGCTGACTGGATGATAGAAGACAGATCCAAGGCCTCACCCTCAGTTCGAAATTCGTCGAGAGACTTGCGCTCCACATCGGATCTATTCGGTCCAGGAATAATCGAGACAGCCAGCGTCGTCTCCCGCTTGTCAACAGAGCGACGTAGTATTATTTCCGTGGCGAATCGAGTGCAGATAGCGTCCTTGGTCGGGAATGCCATGCCCGACAGAGCCTCTAGAACAGAGCTCTTCCCGGAAGACTGATCACCACAGACAATGATCTGAGGAAGGTCTACATACTGGCCCACACCTTGCGAACGCAAGGAGTCGATGGTGTCGAGGATGTCTAAGCCATGTTTGGATTGCAAGTTGGCCTTGCAAGGAAGGAATTCGGGTACCGTCATGTTGTCCAGATCGAATCGGCGGCCAGTGGGGTATGATGGGCATCGGATAACCTTGGCGCTGGGTAAAACCTCTTGGCTGTTCGAGTGGAATCTCCAGTATTTTATCTCTCTGAGCTTGCGGTAGCATTAGTATGGCCTGATCCAACCCCCAGATAGTGTTGTGTCTTGTCCAAGTTCAATGCATGTTAGTGGCGTGCCGACATCGGATGATCTTGTCAAATCAAGCATTCACACTTTGACAAAGTTATAAGGGAGAGCAGCCTAAGAAAATCCATGATAGTCTTTGGATTGTGATCATTTTTGGCCCCCAAACCCGCCTACCTCACCTACCTCTGTAGCCTTGCCGGCCCCACCCCATTGCCTTGTCCCCTGTGTTTTCCGGATTCTACGGCGTAAACGGAGTTTATGTTAACTGTCCCCTAGCTCGCTTCCGTTTTTACTTAATTCGGTCGACAACAAGGTCTCCACCGTTTTCATCCAAGATGTTTTAGAACAACCCCCCCCCTTCCGCCCCTTTACCCCCTTTTACGCCTTTCGATTTCCCCTGCCCTTTTCAGCTTCGTGTTTAATTAAACTGTGATCATTTTTAGCCCCCTACCAGCCCCGCTCATTCACCCGTGGTTTCTCCGCCACCCTTCAGCTTGGCTCTTCCCATGACATTCTGCCTTCGTTCTCCGCCTGGCAGGCGCCTCCCCGGCCCGTGGCAGCCCAATCCGTGATAGTACCAACCCTTCCCTTAGTCTCCCTCGTCTAATGTGCGTTAGGCTGGGTTGAAGCTCTAATAGCCGATGGGAACGCTTAAAGAGTCAGTCGCTGCAGCATGGGCATACCCAAAAGCAGGTCTCTCGAGCGGCTAACTATTCGCTTACGCACATTATTCTTTCACGGCTTGTTTGTCACACAAAGAGCATCACGCCAGTACGCCACAAATTTCATGGAACAGGGGCCAGTACGCCACAAATTTCATGGAACAGGGGAGGGGGACGCGTCGCGCCAGATGCCTTTCTGCGCGCTGGCATATAAACATGGAGCCTGTACCTCATCCACTGCTCCTCCAAGTTAAAGCTACAAGCATTCCCCTTCTTACATCAAATATGAGCTAAGTGAGCCAACGCAACTTCCGCCCTCCAAATCTCCTGCTACGTGCTCTTGGTTCCTGTTTCATGAGCGGATCAGTCTTACGGCTAATCCCTCGACGCTATGGACAACCTAACAACAGAAGTCGCTGTCGAAAGGGCCTGTACCCTGGTGAACCAACCAGACCCAGAAGACATCAAACAAGCCTGGCAGGACTTACGTCGATCCCACCGTGTCGCTCGCCGTAGTGGCTACGAGCTTCCAGCGTTCCCTAACTGGGTACTGGAAAAAATCCCACACAAAGTTCTGCAGCTGATGCTTACGGCCGAGTACGGAGAAGGAGCTAAAGAGCTTAACCGACGTCCTCTCGTTTGCCGGAGTTTCGGTGTCCCTGCGTGGCATTTTGCCCTCTTTATTGGCGAAATCAGCTATAGAATGGCAGCAAAACTGTCTCGTGTATCGAAGGCGAAGTCGAATAGCGTTTGGTTCGAGAGCTTTTACCTTGACCTGAAACGGATTCGCGATAAACGCCTCAACGGTCGTAAACCGTCGTCATTGGACGAGGTCTTGCCACCTTGTCGACGGGAGAACAAACTTGGATTCAGACCAGTTGACGTTGAAAATTACAGTTCGTCGGCCTCTCCTTGATGTTGATCTACTCGGGCTAATACTGGCTAGTGACCAAGATTAAAGGTCGAAAACGGACACGCCGTTATAGGAAGAACGTTTCCGGGTCCGGCTCCGAGAGAGAACGCGACGCCGAGTCTGACCTCAGTCACGGGACCGGCGACGGAGCCAGCAACCGAGAAACCATCCACGTGATAACTCTCTCGAGTGACTACGACGTCAGCAGCGTGGCCGACAGCGAGGGGGCCAGTGAAGACGATTTCGGCCATGACGTCGCGGACGGCATCGAAAACGTCTCTGGAGAGGCTTTCAATCCCGGCAGCCCCACACCATCACTGGGCAATCCTTTCATGGCTCTCGAAAATGACACACCTTCGGTTGTCCGTGCAAACCCTCCAATTTCACCTGCCAACACGCCGAATAGGTCAAGGAGCATCGTCGACGTCGAGAATTCTGCCACAATTCAAATCGCTGAGGACCAAGGCGGACAGGAAACGGAGCAAGAGTCGGCTCTGGCATATGAGACGCACGTCGGACCTACAACAGCAGCCCAAGAAGCGAATTATTCCCAAAATCCAGCTTCTAGTGAGACGGGAGGTGACAAGCAAACCAATGCTGTTGGCCAGTCCCTCCTCACCAGGATCACAACAGTGAAGGAGCACCTTCGATCCTGCGAATCTTTTTACAGAGAGCATCTCCGAGTTCACGAAGAGAAAGATGTTGTCCTATCCCGGTTGAATGACACCGAGAAGAAACTTGAGCGCTGGTGTCAGACTCTCACAAAGCGAATGAGATTTAGAGACTGCCGCCCATCCTTTACGACGACTGAGAACTCAGAAATAGTGTCGGATATAAAGAGCATCTTGGCCAAACGCTGCCTCGAGGAGGAGAATCTTCAAGATGTTGAAAGAAGAAGCGTCGAGATCGATGCAGAGATCAAGAGACTGGTGGATGGAGGACCAAACTGGGTCCCAACCTGAGCGCTGTAAGTTTATAAATAATCGCAGCTCTTCGGTGAACACTAGCTCACGAAACTCTACAGGAGGCTCGATAGGGACTGAACATACGGTTCTCTGAGATTCGGTCACACTCTCTGATACGAGCGTCTGAGTTTGAGGGGACAGTGAGAAAATATAGGATAGAAGCAAATGTTTTAGCAGGGATCTCGAATTACTGTTTTTTATGCTATCGTCTAAAGGTTTTATTGTATAAGATGTGCTTATATCTGTTTAAAACAACGTACTTAAATACTAAGTAGGGGCTGCTTTACTTTGTGGTTCTGGGACTACTAGTACTAGCCCTGTTATTGGTTTTGGCGTAATCTGAGGCTGCTATTTTAGAAGAATACACCTGCTACTTCTAGAACTCTGTAATAATCACGATGTGGGCTATCGGGTGGGAAGCCATAGTAGATTGACCAGGGAAGCCATAATTTTGTTAGCGGGAAGATCGGAAAGAAAGGGGCGCATGCTCTCCCCATGATAGTTTAGATCGTGATCAAAGGGGTCCAAAAGTGGCAGATTTTTTCTTCTGGGAATGGCAGCCTCGAATCACGCCAAAAGCCATGATGCAGGGCTGCACCGGTGTTCCCGGAACCACGGCGCTCAGTCAGGGCTGCCCCTAATGACAGTTTACAGTTCTGTTTTGGACAAAATGTGACCAACAAACTCTTATACCCCTTGGGGAGGGGTGCGAGAAATAGCTCCCCTCTCCCTTGGACCAAATCCTCTCAGAGAAATGCGATACCCTTCGAATGGTATATTAGCCGATTTCATTCCTCCTCCCTCCTTCATGCGTTAGATATGTATAAAGAGACTGCAACTGCGATGTCAACTTATCCTAAAATCTATAGCCTTCTGACCCTATCGAATTCTTCCTGCTTTGCAGACTAGTATATAGTCTAATCCCTCCTTTTATCTTTGGTTTTTGTCCTCAGGATTTACTAGCGCGATAGACTCTCCTAAGGACTAAAGAGCAAAGGTATAAGATCTCTTTTAACGGTTCTAACTACTTAAGACTTACAGTCTCCTATAATATAATTACTCTAACCATAGGTTACTCTGTCTTATGCTATATTGCTTTACTTCAAACAGGGACTTGGCTCTTGACGTTCAGGGAATGCTCTGACAAGCTATTACAAGCTAGCAATGCCTTCTAGGCTGTTATAAGCTTGCCTTCCTAGAGGGCAAGTAGGTCTTGTAATAGCTTGTCAGAGCGTTCCCTGAACGTCAAGAGCCAGGGGCCTAATCAAGTTGTTACAGATTAGACGCCGCAGGTCAGGGAACGGGCGCCTGCAGGGCGGAGAATAAAGGCAGAATAACATAAGAGACAAAGGAAAGAGACAGGCTAATCGCAAGGAGGACTGAGCAGGGCCGAGAACAGTCCACAAGCGGTCCTAGTTAGGACCGATAGGAGACAACTATTAGTCCTAAACAGTCTAAGAGGGACAAGGAAGCATATAAACCATAGTTATTACTCTATATCTAGCTATTCTTTTTCTTTACTCTCTAGTAGTCAATTATACACTAATCTTAGGATTATCCTGTTACGGATTGGACGCCGCAGGCTAGGAAACGGGCGCCTGCAGGGCAGAGAACAAAGGCAGAATGACATAAGGAATAAGAGACGAAGGAAAAGAGACAGACTAATCACAAAGAGGACTGAGCAGGGCTGAGAACAGTCCACAAGCGGTCCTGGTTAGGACTGATAGGGGACAACCATCAGTCCTAAACAGTCTAAGAAGGACAAGGAAGCATATAAACCATAGTTATTACCCTATATCTAGCTATTCTTTTTCCTACTCTCTAGTAGTTAATCTAAAGATAATCTAATACTTAGATTGCTAGAGACTTTAAGCCTTTTAGTTAAAACACTGCTTAAGACTTACAGTCTCTCACAATACAACTACATAATATACTATATTACTGTCCTATAGTTACCTTACTTACTTAATTAGGCCCTTAGCTCTTAACATTCAGGGAACGCTCTAACAAGCTATTATAAGACCTACTTGCCTTCTAGGAAGACAAGCTTATAACATATTAACTACTCCTGTTTAGTAAGTGACCTAGCTTTTAGACAGTACTAACGATAGGAAATATAGCAGGAAATAACAATAGTGTATTGTCTTCTAAGGCCCTAGCCTATACTAAGGAACAGCTTATAGAAAAACTCTAGGCTATAGAAGCTAAAAAACAGAAAGAAACTAAGTGCGCTAACGATATGTATAATAGTTAGAAGAAGCAGAAGGAGATTGCTAATAAGGCTAGTAAGGACTTAGCTAAATGCAAGGACGCAAAGAAGCAGACTAAGGCCTAGCTTTAGAAAGCTAACTAACAGCTTATAGAAAGAAGTATAATAGGAGCAGCTGTCGATATAGCTCCTAAGGCTTGCATTGCCTAACCTAAAAAGTTCAACAGAAACAAGAACTAACTCTAAGGATTCCTTACTTAGATAAGGACCTTCTTACACTTCTACTAAGGAAGTATCCTAACTAAAGCAGACAGGGTAGTCTATGTAGCAGGCTTCCTTGCAGGAGATGCTCTTAATTAGTTTAAACTAACGCTAAGAGATTTCCTAGAAAGCAAAGGAAACCTGATATAGTAAAACCCTAATACTATGGTGGTCTTTTTAAGCTATGCGAACTTTAAAAATACGATCTAGAAGGTTTTTAGAGAACCTAACAAAGCCTAAACTAAGATGAACAAACTTAAGAGCCTCTGACAGAGAGGATAAGCAATATCTTATGCTACTAGGTTTAAGCAGATTATAGCCTACCTTAAGTAGGACTAGCAGTACCTAATAGAGACCTTCTACGATAGTCTGAAGGATGCTGTTAAGGACAAGCTCTATAAGGAGGACCTACTAGCAACCCTAGATAAATATGTTGAAATAGCAGTTAAGATCGACAACTGATAATACTAGCGATAACTCTAGAAATAAGGATAGCAGACCCCTATAGCGAACCTAATATAGAAGATATAGTACCCTAATACTGTAAAGAAACGCTATAACAGAAACACCTTATAGGGAACTTATAGCAGACCTATAGAAGTTAACGCTAACTACTAACCCCTACTAAAGGACAAGAAGACAATTAAGTGTTACTAATATAAGAAGATAGGATACTATACTAGAGAATATAAAAAGCTAAGGGACTAGAAGCTAGTCCCTAATAACTAATAAGTTAGCGTAACTAATATACCCTAAATTAAACTTACTAACATTAACAAATAGGACTATAATAACAGACATATAGATTGCGCTAAGGCTAAACTTATGTGCCTTAAAAACAAGTAATAGCAAGCAGAAGAAGAGTGTATTAGCTAGACCCTAGAACACACTATTAAGCACTAGACAGTATGTGAATTAGAAGAGTGCCTGACGTACTAAGACGCCTATGATTAGGAGTAAGGACAAATTAAGGAAATTGCAGAATTTGAAAAACCTAAAGACAGTCCCTAACCTAGCATAGAAGACGACAAAGAAATAGGGCCTTGGGAACTTGTGGATAGAATCTAGGCTTAGCGCTATAAGGACTAAGCAGTTATTAGGACTATTCTGTTACTACTATATAATAAGGAATGGTTTCCCTTAGCACCCTAGCAGGAATAGCTTGAGAAGACGCTTAAAGAAGTTATAAAGCTTTAGAAAGTATACCTGTATATAGCAAGGAATAACATAACCTTATTTCTTAAAGTCTATAGACATATCTATAAATTACAAAATAGATTGCTAACTATAAACTTCCTGGTTGACCTTAAATATAAAATAGAGGAAGAAGAGGAGAACTTTAGAACCTAACTACTAGAGTGGGGCCTAGTGCCTGAGGACAAAAACAACAAGAAAGACCAGCCACCTATAGCTATAATAGCTATAAACAACTAAGGAAAAGGCCTTAAAAACGCTTAGAGAAGACTAGCAAGCCTTCTTGCAATCCTAGCAGAGAACAGCTAAACATAATGCGACAACTATAAGGACTCTATTTAATAGAAGCTTAAAGAAGAAGAAGAGCTGCAGCAAGACTAGGAAGTAATCTAAACAACACCCTTAATATACAAGGAACCTATAGACACCCTTGACGACTTTTAAGACCTATGCGACGCACTTGACAAAGTGCTGTGCAAGGACTGTGAAGTCAAGGAGCTAGAAATATAAGCCTGCGACTAACAGCTTAACACTATGCAAGAAGATCTTAAGAAAGAGATCTAATAGAACAATAAGCTCTATAAAGAGATTACAAAACTTAAAGAACGAATTAGCAAACTCTAGGAGAGGACCTGAAAGAGGATTAGGGAGACCCTTTAGATCCTGGACAATATACTAATAAGGTATATAGACTGGACAGACAAAGACTATAAGGACGCTGTTACTATTTAGTTAAAAAACTAGTTAACAGGTAGAAGAGGAACTGCTAGGAAACAGCAAAATGCCTTACGATATAGAACCTAGGACAACACCTGATCCTGAACATTAAGATTAACAGGAACCCTACGAAAGCACTTATAGACAGCAGATTAAACAGAAATTATATTGCACTATAAATTGTTAATTATTGCTAACTACTATAGATATAGAAGGAAGAACCTTACCTACTTACAATATTTAATAGCAGCCTAACAACCTATAATAGCAGGATAGTCTAGCGTAAGACAGCGTACCTTATATTAACCACAGGAACTAGGAAGGAATAGGTCTGCTTTAACATTACTAGGACTGCTTCCTATCTAGTGATTCTAGGAATCCTATAGCTAAAGGAAAGCAACCTAAGGATTAACTAGGCAACTAGCTAACTATTTTAGGAGGATGAACTAACTTAGAGCTTAAGGAATATAAAGGACTTAGCTACTAGAGAGGGATAATAAAAACGCCCTGTATATAAGTTATGCCTTATAAGATCACTTATTGCAGCAATATAATAAGAAGGTATTAGATATTCAGGATCTAAATTAGCAAAAGACACTATGCTAGAAGGAGTACTAGAAGAATACTACTAATATGTAAAGGTATTTTAAGGAAGATTAGATACTAGACTACCTTAATATATAGAATAGGATTATAAGATACCCTTAAAAGAAGGAATATAACTTAAGAAACATAGGCTGTACCTGGCTAATAAGCAATAAAGGGCAGCAGAGAAGAAATTTGTTAATAATAACTTAGCAAAAGGATATATACAATAATTAATATCCCTAGCAGGATACCTAATCCTATAGGTACTAAAGAAGAATATAACTGAATTATAACCTTATATTAATTACTAACTGCTTAATAAAGCAATGACTAAGGACTAAACACTGCTACTAAGGATTAATAAGCAATAAGATTGAATCAGGCAAGCACAAATCTTTATAGCAATAGACCTAAAGAGTGCCTATAACTTGATTAGGATTAAGGAAGGAGATAAGTAGAAAATAGTGTTTAACTTAAAGTATAGACACTTTAAATACCTTGTTATACCTTTTAGACTTATAAACGCCTTAGTATCCTTCTAAGCTATAATTAATAATGTACTTAGGGAGTACCTAGACGACTTTATGTTTGCTTACCTTGACAATATCCTAGTCTACTTAGACAACCTAGAAACATACAAGCAATATGTCTATAAGGTTTTAAAGAGACTATAAGGTGCAAACCTCTTAGTAGAACCTAAGAAATGCCACTTTTATATTAAGGAAGTCGAGTTCCTTAGACATATTATCTGATATAGAGAAGTGAGCATATAGAAATTAAAGGTCTAAGCTATATTAGAATAGCCTATGCTAACTATAGTTAAGGAAGTTAGGGGATTCCTTAGACTATATAACTATTACTGATAATATATTATGCACTACTTGCTTAATATTAAAGCATTAACAGACCTTATAAGAAAGGATATAAAATAGGAATAGGGCCTAGAATAATAGGAAGCTATAGAAATAACTAAACAAATTATCGCAGAAGAACCTGTATAGAAAATTATAAAACCTAAAGAACTATACAAAGTTAAAACTAATATATCTAACTTTAGAATAGGGGCACAACTTATATAACAGGACAAGGAAGGAAACCTACACCCTATAGCCTTTATATTAAAAAAGTTTAATAACACCTAGATATACTACCTAGTATCTGACAAAGAGATGATAGCAATTATAGAAGCCTTTAAGGAATAGAAACACTACCTCCTTAGGGCCTAGCATACTATTATAGTCTATACAGACTACAGCAACCTTATAGCATTTATCACCACTAAACAACTTAATAGACAATAAGTCAGATAGTAGGAATTCCTATTAGAGTTTGATTTTCAGATTATATACTGAAAAGGAAGTTAGAATAGAAGAGTAGATGTACTAAGCAGATAACTAGACTACTTCTAAAAAGCAGTCGCAGAACTAATAGCACTGCTCTAAGCATAAGAAGATAGAAGCCTAGCTATTGCTGCTGCTACTTACATTATTACGCATAATATAAAATAGATAGATATACTCCTTATAGCTTATAAACAAAGCCCTGAGCTAACTAGCAACCCTGACTTGTAATAAGAAGGGCGATTCTGGAAGAAGTATAGGAAGATCTTTGTACTGCAGGAGGCAATTAAGGAACTTGTTTAAGGGATTTATAAGTTGCCTCTCTACAGATATCTAGGACTTATAAAGACTATCTAGAGGATCTTAAGGGACTATTAGTTCCTAAGGATAAGATAGCATACTAAGGAGATATTGTGCAAATACGATATATATGTATAAACAAAAGCTGCATAATATAAACTATATAGACAACTATAACTACTACTAGTACTAGAGGCACTATAGGAATTGATTAGCATAGACTTTATTGTGAAGCTGCTAGTATCAAAGGACCTAGCAACAGGCACTAAGTACAATAGCATCCTTAACGTTATAGATAGGCTTATAAAGTATATAATCTTTATCCTATACTAAGAGACTATAACTGTGACATAGTTCGCATATATGTTTAACTAGTATGTTATAAGCAACTATAACCTACTAAAGGAAGTTATTATAGACAGAGGATTAGTGTTTATATCTAACTTTTAGACTAGCCTAATAGACCTTAGGGGAACAAAGTGTAAGCTATTAACAGCTTACTACCTGTAAACAGACAGACAAACTAAGAGGATTAATTAGATCTTAGAATAGTACCTATAATGCTATATTAACTAGGAGTAGGATAACTAGGTACAACTACTACCTACTGCCTAGATAGCCTATAATAGCAGCATCTTAGAAAGCATAAGGATAATACTATTCTATGCGAACTATAGAATTAAGCCTTAGACAGGCAGCAACCCTTTAAAGCTATAACTAGAAGCAAAAAGAGCAATCCTAGAGATATTAAGAATAAAGGAATTGTACTAACAGCTTATAATAGAGCTATGCTTTATCTAGCAAAGGATAATAAAATATGCAGACTAATAGAGGATTAAGGGACTAACCCTGAAGGGAGGGGACAAGGTCTACCTTTTATAAAAAAATATCTGCATACACTAACTAAGCGATAAACTTGATTTTAAAAAAATCAGACTATTTAAGATTTAGAAGAAAATCTCTACAGTTAACTATAAACTTAAACTCCTAGACACTATAAAAATACACCTGGTTTTCTATATCTTAATGCTTGAACTAGCACACAAAGATGTACCTATAGAAGACATAATCTATACAGAAACTAAGGAACCAGAGTACAAAGTAGAAAGGATCTTAGACTTAATGCTTGATAATAACAGAAAAGTTAAATACCTAATAAAGTAGAAAAACTTCCTATATAATAATAATATATAGGAACTACTTAGGAACCTAGTGAACTGCTAATAACTTCTAAGGAAGTACTACTAGAAACACCTAGATTAACTAATAGATCTAAGGCTAGATCTAACCTAATAGCGTCCTAGTTAACTAAACTAAAGGCACCTAAGGATTGCAGGTTGCTAATAGCTTCCTAGGTGTCTAGCACTATTTAGTCCTTAACTAGACCCTCTTTCCCTTACTTAAAGAGCTTAGCACTCTGCTCTTTAAGGGATTAGCGCTAACAACGCAAATAGGACAAACAACCTATTAATACCTCTATCTCCTCCTTAGCATAATCTATCTTAGCTTTAACTCTTTTTGTCTTAGATATAGTTTAAGAAACTAAAAAGGGTTAGCAAAAAACAAAAAGAAGGGATAGAAGAAGCAATAAACAGGTAGGAGTAATAGAAGGACTACTGCAGGACACCTTTGCATAAACGCATAAGAAATAATAGGAGGAACCTAGTGTGAAAAGACAAGCAGTCTTCTTTTTTGCCTAGTAACAACGCGAACAAGGCATTTCGCCCTCTTTCCCTTTAGCAAAAATATAATCAGAGAGCGCTTTAACTTCGCAGCGCTTGCGATTAGACGCAGAAGGAATATAATGTTTAGAAATACGATCTGACATTGCAAAGAAAGGATTAGTAGGGAAGAGAAGAAAAAAGCAAGAGGGAGGACATAAACTTACCTGGCAAAGGAGGTAACCAGGCCTCTTTATAGGTTATTAGGTTAACTCCTAGGGAGAGGGGAAATTATGTTATAGATTAGACGCTATAGGCTAGGAAACAGGCACCTGTAGGGTAGAGAATAAAGGCAGAATAATATAAGGAATAAGAGACAAAGGAAAAGAGATAGACTAATTATAAAGAGGACTAAGCAGGGCTAAGAACAGTCTATAAGCAGTCCTAGTTAGGACTAATAGGGGATGACTATTAGTCCTAAACAGTCTAAGAAGGACAAGGAAGCATATAAACCACAGTTATTACCCTATATCTAGCTATTCTTTTTCCTACTCTCTAGTAGTTAATCTAAAGACAATCTAATACTTAGATTGCTAGAGACTTTAAGCCTTTTAGTTAAAACACTGCTTAAGACTTACAGTCTCTTATAATACAACTATACAATATACTATGTTACTGTCCTACAGTTACCTTACTTACTTAATCAGGCCCTTGGCTCTTAACATTCAGGGAACGCTCTGACAAGCTATTACAAGACCTACTTGCCTTCTGGGAAGACAAGCTTGTAACATATCCTACTAGAGACTTTAAAGCCTTTAGTTAACACACTGCTTAAGACTCTTAAGTCTCTTATAATATAACTATATAATATACTATATTACTGTCCTATAGTTACCTTACTTACTTAATTAGGCCCCTAGCTCTTAACGTTCTAGGAATACTCTAATAAGCTATTATAAGACTTACTTGCCTTCTAGGAAGATAAGCTTGTAATATATTAACTACTCCTGTTTAGTAAGTGACCTAGCTTTTAGATAGTACTAATAATAGGAAATATAGTAGGAAATAACAATAGTGTATTATCTTCTAAGGCCCTGGCCTATACTAAGGAACAGCTTATAGAAAAACTCTAGGCTATAGAAGCTAAAAAATAGAAAGAAACTAAGTGTGCTAACAATATATATAATAGTTAGAAGAAGCAGAAGGAGATTGCTAATAAGGCTAGTAAGGACTTAGCTAAATGCAAGGACGCAAAGGAGCAGACTAAGGCCTAGCTTTAGGAAGCTAACTAACAGCTTATAGAAAGAAGCATAATAGGAGCAGCTGTTAATATAGCTCCTAAGGCTTATATCGCCTAACCTAAAAAGTTTAATAGAAACAAGAACTAACTCTAAGGATTCCTTACTTAGATAAGGACCTTCTTACACTTCTACTAAGGAAGTATCCTAACTAAAGCAGACAGGGTAGTCTGTATAGCAGGCTTCCTTATAAGAGATGCTCTTAATTAGTTTAAACTAACGCTAAGAGATTTCCTAGAAAGCAAAGGAAACCTAATATAGCAAAACCCTAATACTATAGTAGTCTTTTCAAGCTATGCGAACTTTAAAAATACAATCTAGAAGGTTTTCAGAGAACCTAACAAAGCCTAAACTAAGATAAATAAACTTAAGAGCCTTTAACAGAGAGGACAAGTAATATCCTATACTGCTAGGTTTAAGCAGATTGCAGCCTACCTTAAGTAGAACTAGCAGTACCTAATAGAGACCTTCTATAATAGTCTAAAGGATGCTATTAAGGATAAGCTCTATAAGGAAGACCTACTAGCAACCCTAGACAAATATGTTAAAATAGCAGTTAAGATTAATAACTAATAATACTAGTAACAACTCTAGAAATAAGGATAGCAGACCCCTATAGCGAACCTAACATAGAAGACATAGTACCCTAACACTATAAAGAAACGCTATAACAGAAACACCTTATAGGGGACTTATAGCAGACCTATAGAAGTTAACGCTAACTACTAACCCCTACTAAAGGATAAGAAGATAATTAAGTATTACTAATATAAGAAGATAAGACACTATGCTAGAGAATATAAGAAGCTAAGGGACTAGAAACCAGTCCCTAACAACTAACAGGTCAGCGCAACTAATATACCCTAAATTAAGCTTACTAACATTAACAAATAGGACTATAATAATAGATATATAGATCGCGCTAAGGCTGAACTTATACACCTTGAAAATAAGCAATAGCAAGCGGAAGAAGAGCATATCAGCTAGACCCTAGATGTTATAAGCTTGTCTTCCTAGAAGGTAAGTAAGTCTTGTAATAGCTTGTTAGAGCGTTCCTAGAATATTAAGAGCTAGGGGCCTGGTTAAGTAAGTAAGGTAACTATAGGACAGTAACATAGTATGTTATATAGTTATATTATAAAAGACTTAGGAGTCTTAAGCAGTATGTTAACTAAAGGCTTTAAAGTCTCTAGTAGGATAATCCTAAGATTATTATATAATTAACTACTAGAGAGTAAAGAGAAAGAGTAGCTAGATATAGAGTAATAACTATAGTTTATATGCTTCCTTATCTTTCTAGGACTGTTTAGGACTAATAGTTATCTCCTATTAGTCCTAGCTAGGACTACTTATAGACTGTTCTTAGTCCTGCTTAGTCCTCTTTATAATTAGTCTGTCTCTTTTCCTTTATCTCTTATTCCTTATATTATTCTGCCTTTATTCTCTGCCCTGCAAGCGCCTGCTTCCTAGCCTGCAGCGTCTAATCTATAATATAATTTCCCCTCTCCCTAGGAGTTAACCTAATAACCTATAAAGAGGCCTAGTTACCCCCTTTGCTAGGTAAGTTTATATCCTCCCTCTTACTTTTTCTTCCCTACTAATCCTTTCTTTATAATGCTAGATTATATTTCTAAATATTATATTCCTTCTATATCTAATTGCAAGCGCTATAAAGTTAAAGCGCTCTCTGATTATATTTTTGCTAAAAGGAAAGAGAGCAAAATGCCTTGTTTATGTTATTACTAGGCAAAAAAGAAGACTGCTTATCTTTTTATGCTAGGTTCCTCCTGTTATTTCTTATATGTTTATATAAAGGTGTCCTATAGTAGTCCTTCTATTACTCCTACCTATTTATTACTTCTTCTATCCCTTCTTTTTGTTTTTTACTAACCCTTTTTAGTTTCTTAAACTATATCTAAGACAAAAAGAGTTAAAGCTAAGATAGATTATGCTAAAGAGGAGATAGAGGTGTTAATAGGTTATTTATCCTATTTATGTTATTAGCGCTAATCCCTTAAAGAGCAGAGTGCTAAGCTCTTTAAGCAAGGGAAAGAGGGTCTAGTTAAGGACTAAATAGTGCTAGACACCTAAGAAGCTATTAGCAACCTATAGTCCTTAGGTGCCTTTAGTTTAGTTAACTAGGACACTATTAGGTTAGATCTAACCTTAGATCTGTTAGTTAATCTAGGTGTTTCTAGTAGTACTTCCTTAGAAGTTATTAGCAGTTCACCAGGTTCCTAAGTAGTTCCTATATATTATTATTATATAGGAAGTTTTTCTACTTTATTAGATATTTAGCTTTTCTATTATTATTAAGCATTAAGTCTAAGATCCTTTCTACTTTATATTCTAGTTCCTTAGTTTCTATATAGATTATATCTTCTATAGGTATATCTTTATATGCTAGTTTAAGCATTAAGATATAGAAAACTAGGTGTATTCTTATAGTGTCTAAGAGTTTAAGTTTATAGTTAACTATAGAGATTTTCTTCTAGATCTTAAATAGTCTAATTTTTTTAAAATCAAGTTTATTGCTTAGTCAGTGTATACAGATATTTTTTTATAAAAGGTAGACCTTATCCCCTCCCTTTAAGGTTAGTCCCTTAATCCTCTATTAGTCTATATATTTTATTATCCTTTGCTAGATAAAGTATAGCTCTATTATAAGCTATTAGTATAATTCCTTTATTCTTAATATCTCTAGGATTGCTCTTTCTACTTCTAGTTATAGCTTTAAAAGGTCGCTGCCTATCTAAGGCTTAATTCTATAGTTCGTATAGAATAGTATTATCCTTATGCTTTCTAAGATGCTGCTATTATAGGCTATTTAGGCAGTAGGTAATAGTTATACCTAGTTATCCTGCTCCTAGTTAATATAGCATTATAGGTACTATTCTAAGATCTAGTTAATCCTCTTAGTTTGTCTATCTGTTTATAGGTAGTAAGCTATTAATAGCTTACACTTTGTTCCTCTAAGGTCTATTAGGCTAGTCTAGAAGTTAGATATAAACACTAATCCTCTGTCTATAATAACTTCCTTTAGTAGGTTATAGTTACTTATAATATATCAGTTAAATATATATACAAACTATACTATAGTTATAGTCTCTTAGTACAGGATAAAGATTATATACTTTATAAGTCAGTCTATAACATTAAAGATGCTATTATACTTAATGCCTATTGCTAGGTCCTTTAATGCTAGCAGCTTTATAATAAAGTCTATGCTAATTAATTCCTATAGTGCCTCTAGTACTAGTAGTAGTTATAGTTGTCTATACAGCTTATATTATACAGCTTTCGTTCGCATATATATATTATATTTATATAATATCTCTTTAGTATGCTATCTTATCCTAGGGAACTAATAGTCCCTTAAGATCCTTTAGATAGTCTTTATAAGTCCTAGATGTCTATAGAGAGGCGACTTATAAATCCCTTAAACAAGTTCCTTAATTGCCTCCTATAGTATAAAGATCTTCCTATACTTCTTCTAGAATCGCCCTTCTTATTACAAGTTAGGGTTGCTAGTCAGCTTAGGGCTTTGTTTATAAGCTATAAGGAGTATATCTATCTATTTTATATTATACATAATAGTATAAGTAGCAGTAGCAATAGCCAGGCTCCTATCTTCTTATGCTTAGAGCAGTGCTATTAGTTCTGCAACTGCTTTTTAGAAGTAGTCTAGTTATCTGCTTAGTATATCTGCTCTTCTATTCTAACTTCCTTTTCAGTATATAATCTAAAAATCAAACTCTAATAGGAATTCCTACTATCTAACTTATTATCTATTAAGTTATTTAGTAGTAGTAAATACTATAAGGTTGCTATAGTCTATATAGACTATGATAGTATGCCAGGCCCTAAGGAGGTAGTATTTCTATTCCTTAAAGGCTTCTATAATTACTATTATTTCTTTATTAGATACTAGGTAGCATATCTAGGTGCTATTAAATTTTTTTAATATAAAGGCTATAGGGTATAGGTTTCCTTCCTTATCCTGTTATATAAGTTATACCCCTATTCTAAAGTTAGATATATTAGTTTCAACTTTATATAGTTCTTTAGGTTTTACAATTTTCTATATAGGTTCTTCTATAATAATTTGTTTAGTTGTTTCTATAGCTTTCTATTATTCTAGGCCCTATTCCTATTTTACGTCTTTCTTTATAAGGTCTGTTAATGCCTTAATATTAAGCAAATAGTGTATAATATATTATTAGTAATAGTTGCATAGTCTAAGGAATCCTCTAACTTCCTTAACTATAGTTAGTATAGGCTATTCTAATATAGCTTAGACCTTTAATTTCTATATGCTTACTTCTCTATATTAGATAATATATCTAAGGAACTTAACTTCCTTAATATAAAAGTAGCATTTCTTAGGTTCTACTAAAAGGTTTGCACCTTATAGTCTCTTTAAAACCTTATAGATATATTGCTTATATGTTTCTAGGTTGTCTAAGTAGACCAGGATATTATTAAGGTAAGCAAATATAAAGTTATCTAGATACTCCCTAAGTATATTATTAATTATAGCTTAAAAGGATGCTAGGGCGTTTATAAGTCTAAAAGGCATAATAAGGTATTTAAAGTGTCTATACTTTAAGTTAAACGCTATTTTCTACTTATCTCCTTCCTTAATCCTAATCAAGTTATAGGCACTCTATAGGTCTATTACTATAAAGATTTATACTTACCTAATTCAATCTTATTGCTTATTAATCCTTAGTAGCAGTGTTTAGTCCTTAATTATCGCTTTGTTAAGCAGTTAGTAATTAATACAAGGTTATAATTTAGTTATATTCTTCTTTAGTACCTATAAGATTAAATATCCTGCTAGGGATATTAATTATTATATATATCCTTTTGCTAAGTTATTATTAACAAATTTCTTCTCTACTGCCTATTATTACTTATTAGCTAGGTACAGCCTATATTTCTTAAGTTATATTCCTTCTTTCAAAGGTATCTTATAATCCTATTCTATATATTAAGGTAGTCTAGTGTCTAGTCTTCCTTAAAATACCTTTGCATATTAGTAGTATTCTTCTAGTACTCTTTCTAGCATAGTATCTCTTACTAATTCAGATCCTAAATATCTAATGCCTTCTTATTATATTACTATAATAAGTAATCTTATAAGGCATAACTTATATACAGGGCGTTTTTATTATCCCTCTCTAGTAGCTAAGTCCTTTATATTCCTTAGGCTCTAAGTTAGTTTATCTTCCTAAAACAGTTAGCTAGTTGCCTAGTTAATCCTTAGGTTACTATCCTTTAGCTATAGGATTCCTAGAATCACTAGATAAAAAGCAGTCCTAGTAATATCAAAGCAGACCTATTCCTTCCTAGTTCCTATAGTTAATATAAGATATGCTATCTTACACTAGACTATCCTGCTATTATAGGTTATTAGGCTGCTATTAAATATTATAAGTAGGTAAGGTTCTTCCTTCTATATCTATAGTAGTTAGTAATAATTAATAATTTATAGTATAATATAGTTTCTGTTTAATCTGCTGTCTATAAGCGCTTTTATAGGGTTCCTATTAATTTTAATATTTAGGATTAGATATTATCCTAGGTTCTATATTATAAGGCATTTTGCTATTCCCTAACAGTTCTACTTCTGCCTGCTAATTAGTTTTTTAGCTATATTATAATAGTATCCTTATAATCTTTGTCTGTCTAGTTTATATACCTAGTTAGTAGGCTATCTAATATTCAGATAGCCTCTATAGTCCTCTTCTAAGTTTTTTCTTAAATATTTATAACCTATTATATAAGTTCTATAAGTGCTTCTTCCTTATTATAGATCTTCTTCTATAATCTCTAGATGCCTTTATCTTTCCTATTTATTATATACTATAGTTATACGATTTTATTGCTGTTTTTGTTAAGGGTCCTTTGCCTAAAGATATATATAGTGCAGTTCTCCCTTACTCCTGCTGTCTTAAGCTATTAGATTTCTTTATTCTTAGTTTCGCAGTCTTTATAGCTATTGTCCTTAAGCATATCCTAAGAGTTGTCTAATTCTTTATAGGTTAAAGGCTTAGTCTTAACCACCTCCTAATCCTATTATAATTCCTCCTCTTAATTAAGGTTCTTCCAGATTAATTTCTTATAGTTATTTTATTATTCTAGGCTAGTTACTTCTAGATATAAGTAGATGCTTATTAGTTATTCTAGGGCGCTGCTTTCCCCTTTATTATTTTTTATAAGTATTAATAAAAGGCTTTCTAGCTTCCTCTAATTCTATTTCTTTGCAAGCCTCTTAGCTGTATTTTGTCTCTAGTACTCGCTTAGGTAGTTCTCTACCTCCTATACAAGTTATTTCTCGTTTGCCTTATATCTAGTTATATTTATAGCTATAGTAGCTATAGGTGGTTAGTTCTCTTTATTATTCTTATCTTTAGGTACTAGGCTCTATTCTAGTAGTTAGGTTCTAAAGTTTTCTTCTTCTTCTCCTATCTTAAAGTCAAGGTTAACTAGAACATTTATAATTAATAGCCTGTTTTATAGTTTATAGATATATCTATAGACTTTAAGGAATAGGGTTATATTATTCCTTGCTGTATATAGGTATGCCCTTCAGAGTTTTATAACTTCTTTAAGAGTCTTCTTAAGCCACTCCTGCTAAGGCGCTAAGGGAAACTATTCCTTATTATATAATAGTAACAGAATAGTCCTAATAATCGCTTAGTCCTTATAGCGCTAAGCCTAGATTCTGTCTATAAGTTCTTAAGGCCCTGTTTCTTTATTATCTTCTATACTAGGTTAAGGACTGTCTTTAGGTTTTTTAAATTCTGCAATTTCCTTAATTTGTCCTTGCTCTTAATCATAGGCGTCTTAGTGCGTCAGGCACTCTTCTAATTCACATACTGTCCAGTGCTTAATAGTATATTCTAAGGTCTAGCTAATACACTCTTCTTCTGCTTGCTATTGCTTGTTTTCAAGGCGCATAAGTTTAGCCTTAGCGCAATCTATATATCTATTATTATAGTCCTATTTGTTAATATTAATAAGTTTAATTTAAGGTATATTAGTTGCACTAACTTATTAGTTATTAGGGACTAGCTTCTAGTCCTTTAGCTTTTTATATTCTCTAGTATAATATCCTATCTTCTTGCATTAGTAACACTTAATTATCTTCTTATCCTTTAGTAAGGGTTAGTAGTTAGCATTAACTTCTATAGGTCTACTATAAGTTCCCTATAAGGTATTTCTATTATAGTATTTCTTTATAGTATTAGGGTACTATATCTTCTATATCAGGTTTGCTATAGAGGTCTGCTATCCTTATTTCTAGAGTTGTTGCTAGTATTATCAGTTGTCAATCTTAACTGCTATTTCAACATATTTGTCTAGGGTTACTAGTAGGTCTTCCTTATAGAGCTTATCCTTAATAGCGTCCTTTAGACTATTATAGAAGGTCTCTATTAGGTACTGCTAGTCCTATTTAAGGTAGGCTATAATCTATTTAAACCTAGCAGTATAGGATATTACTTATCCTCTCTGTTAGAGGCTCTTAAGTTCATTTATCTTAGTTCAGGCTTTATTAGGTTCTCTAAAAACCTTCTAGATCGCATTTTCAAAGTTTACATAGCTTAAAAAGACTACTATAGTATTAAGGTTTTATTATATTAGGTTTCCTTTGCTTTCTAGGAAATCTCTTAGCGTTAGTTCAAACTAATTAAGGGCATCTCCTGTAAGGAAGCCTACTACACAGACTACCCTGTCTGCTTCAGTCAAGATACTTCCTTAGTAGAAGTACAAGAAGGTCCTTATCTAAGTAAGGAATCCTTAGAGTCAGTTCTTATTTCTATTAAACTTTTTAGGTTAGGCAATATAAGCCTTAGAAGCTATATTAACAGCTGCTCCTATTATACTTCTTTCTATAAGCTATTAGTTAGCTTCCTAAAGCTAGGCCTTAGTCTGCTCCTTTGCATCCTTGCATTTGGCTAAGTCCTTACTAGCCTTATCAGCAATCTCCTTCTGCTTCTTCTAACTGTTATATATGTTGTTAGCGCGCTTAGTTTCTTTCTATTTTTCAGCTTTTATAGCCTAGAGTTTTTCTATAAGCTATTCCTTAGTATAGGCCAGGGCCTTAGAAGACAATATGCTATTATTATTTCCTGCTATATTTCCTATTGTTAGTACTGTCTAAAAGCTAGGTTACTTACTAAATAGGAGTAGTTAATATATTATAAGCTTATCTTCCTAGAAGGCAAGTAAGTCTTATAATAGCTTGTTAAAGCGTTCCTAGAACGTTAAGAGCTAGGGGCCTAGTTAAGTAAGTAAGGTAACTATAGGATAGTAACACAGTATATTATATAGTTATATTATAAGAGACTTAGGAGTCTTAAGCAGTGCGTTAACTAAAGGCTTTAAA
>JAMAJV010000062.1:0-22934 GCA_023628835.1 Sordariomycetes sp. S4602
TAACTATAGTATAGTTTATATATATATTTAACTAATATATTATAAGTAACTATAACTTACTAAAGGAAGTTATTATAGATAGAGGATTAGTATTTATATCTAACTTTTAGACTAGCCTAATAGACTTTAGAGGAATAAAGTATAAGCTATTAATAGCTTACTACCTATAAATAGATAGATAAACTAAAAGGATTAACTAGATTTTAGAATAGTACCTATAATACTATATTAACTAGGAGTAAAATAACTAGATATAACTATTACTTACTGTTTAGATAGCTTATAATAGTAGAATCTTAGAGAGTATAAGAATAATACTATTCTATATAAACTATAGAATTAAGCCTTAAATAGGTAGTAACCCTTTAAAGCTATAACTAGGAGTAGAAAGAGTAATCCTAGAAATATTAAGGATAAAGGAATTATATTAATAGCTTATAATAGAGCTATATTTTATCTAATAAAGGATAATAAAATATATAGACTAATAGAGGATTAAGGGACTAACTTTAAAAAGAAGGGATAAGGTCTACCTTTTATAAAAAAACATCTATATATACTAACTAAGTAATAAACTTAATTTTAAGAAAATTAGACTATTTAAGATTCTAAGAAAAATCTTAGTAGTTAATTATAAACTTAAACTCCTAAACACTATAAAGATATACTTAGTTTTCTATATCTTAATACTTAAACTAGCATATAAGAATATGCCTATAGAAGATATAATCTATATAGAAACTAAGGAACTAGAATATAAAGTTAAGAAAATCTTAGATTCTATACTTAATAAAAATAACTAAACTAAGTACTTAATAAAATAGAAAAACTTCTTATATAATAATAATATATAGGAACTATTTAAGAACCTAACAAACTGCTAGGAACTTCTATAGTAGTTCTATCTAAAGAATTCTAACTAACTATAGGGTTATCTAGAATACCTCTTATAGCGTTAGTAGTTAGAGGATTAGGATCTAAGTTTAGGCTAAACTAGGACTAGTTAATATTAGTCCTAACACCTAAGGTAGATAAATCTGCTTTAACCTACTGCTTATAAGAACTAAGAGTAGGAAGAAGCTCTAAAGGCCTAATACTATCCTTCTTATTAAGACTTTATATACCCCTAGCAAAGAGTTCCTTCTTATATTAAAGCGCCTTATACTTAGTTTTCTAGATCTATAAGAGTTAGGAGATAGTAAGCTATAGGTTAGCCTAGAGTTTCTCTAGGGCCTTCTTAGCTTTATCCTTCTCCTCTTCTAGGCAGGATTAAGACTTAATAACCTAAGAAACTATAAGGATTAGCTACTACTAAAGAGAAGGGAAAGGATATAATAAGGGATATATAAAAGGAAGCTATATAAATACTATTATAAAGGTGCTTCTAATAAGCATACTTATAATACTAGGAAGAGCTATTAATTCTAATATACTTATTTCTAGACTGCTAATAGTAAGAATAGAGTATATTAGGCTTATAACCTAATAAGTTAAAATAAGTAAAGAGAGCCTAATATTTAAGATCTTTTTAAAGATTCTAATAGGATATTATAGTTAGTAGTAAGAAGAGTATAAAAGGAAGGAAAGATAAGAGATATATAATTATAGAGGGAAAGGCCTCTTTATAGGTTATTAGGTTAACTCTTAGGGAGAAGGGAAATTATATTATAGATTAGACTACTATAAGCTAGGATAAGCGCTTATAGGGTAGGGAGGAATAGTAGAATAATATAGATATATCTAGAGGGATAATAGAAAGGATTATATAAGTAAACTAATAGGATAAAGGAGTAATACCTGCTTAGAGCAAGCGCCTCTAGGAGTATATACCTTTTAGAGCGTGCGCCCCCTTAGAATAGGTGCCCCTTATAGGTAAAATAAAGGGATTACTTATTATATAAGGATAGGTCTTTACTTAGTAGATAGACACTTCTTTTCTTACTCTCTAGTAGTTAATCTTAGGATTATTCTACTAGAGACTTTAAAGCCTTTAGTTAATATACTGCTTAAGACTTCTAAGTCTTTTATAATATAACTATATAATATACTATATTACTATCCTATAGTTACTTTACTTACTTAATTAGGCCCTTAGCTTTTAATATTCTAAGAACGCTCTAATAAGCTATTATAAGACCTACTTGCCTTCTAGGAAGACAAGCTTATAATAATTGTATTTTTAGATAAAGGATATCCTCTAGGAAGTATAAAAGGATATACTAAAGTAGTATTGCAGAGCAAGCATCTGTTTTATTCCCTTATTCTGATTTTTAGGTTTTGCTTTTTTATATAAGTTATTCTTAGAGATTAAACTATAAAACTTACTATAGCTTAAGCATTTATACTAAAATCAAACTAGAGTAGTAATAGGTCCTAATAATATAACTTTAAATTAAACACTAAAGTAAATATAAGGAACCTAAAGCAGCTGCCTTATCTCTTATTATAAGCTTATCTTTCTAAAAGGCAAGTAGATTTTATAATAGCTTATTAGAGTATTCCTAGAATATTAAAAGCTAAAGGCCTAATTAAGTAAGTAAAGTAATTATAGAATAATAATATAGTATATTATATAGTTATATTATAAAAGACTTAGAAGTCTTAAGTAGTATATTAACTAAAGGCTTTAAAGTCTCTAGTAAAATAATCCTAAAATTAACTACTAGAAAGTAAAA
This sequence comes from Sordariomycetes sp. S4602, assembly GCA_023628835.1. Taxonomy (NCBI): domain Eukaryota; kingdom Fungi; phylum Ascomycota; class Sordariomycetes; species Sordariomycetes sp. S4602. The sequence continues at coordinate 2,676 of JAMAJV010000062.1, forward strand.
AAAGAAAAGTATTTAGCTATAGAATAATAACTATTTCTTAAGTACTTCTTATATCTTTATTTTAATTATATATAAATACTTATTACTTATATTACTTTCTTTATTAAGCGCCTTTAATTACTATTACTTACTTATACTTATTCTATTATTAGTCTACTTATATAATCTATCTTATAATTCTTTCCTTAAGTTTCTATATTATTTTACTATTTCTTTTTGCTTTATAAGCACTTATTTCTAGCTTATAGCAGTTTAATCTATAATATAATTTCCCCTCTCTTTAGAAGTTAATCTAATAACTTATAAAAAGGCCTTTCTATCCTCTTTATACTATAAGTTCTTTGATTTCTTTCTTCTTCTTTATCTAGCTATAATATCTAATTATATATAGAAATCTAATACTTTTTATTATTATTCTCTTTGTTTTTAGTACTTTAATAAATTTAGTACTAGTAGTATACTTTATTTTTAGTATTTTAAAACTAAAAAGATTTATTACTTTAACTTATTATAGTCTTCTTAGTATAGTAAATATATAAAAATAAAGAGACTTTATAATAGTCCTTTTATAATATTATCTTATAGATCCTTCTTTCTTTTTTTATTTATTTTATTAATATAAATATTTATAGTCTCTTATAATATAGCTAAATAGTATAAAATCTAGCAGGCTTATAAGAAAGTAGAGAATTCTCTTTATAAACTACTTAGCTATCTTTTTTACTATTATTATTAAAAGTCTCTTCTTTAGTCTAAAAGGGCTAAATTATTTAAGCAGAGTATATAAAAGGATTATAATAAGAAGTAGATTATTGCTTATTAGTAGGTTATTAGCAAGATATAGTTATTTAGCACTTTTAGTTTAGTTAATTAGAATACTATTAGTTTAGACTTAAATTTTAATCTCTTAGCTAATCTAGATACTTCTAGTAAAATAAATCTAGAAGTTGCTAGTAATTTATTAAATTCCTAAATAGTCTCTATATATTATTATTATTTAAGAGGTTTCTTTACTTTATTAGATATTTAACTTTATTATTATTATTAAATATAGAATCTAAGATTTTTTAACTTTATACTTTACTTTCTTAGTTTCTATATAAATTATATCTTTTATAAGTATATATTTTTATATACTAGTTTAAATATTAAAATATAGAAAACTAGGTATATTTTTATAGTATCTAGGAGTTTAAGTTTATAGTTAACTATAGAGATTTTCTTTTAAATCTTAAATAGTCTAATTTTCTTAAAATTAAGTTTATTACTTAGTTAGTATATATAGATGTTTTTTTATAAAGAATAGACTTTATTTCTTCCCTTTAAAGTTAGTTCTTTAATCCTTTATTAGTTTATATATTTTGTTATTTTTTACTAAATAAAATATAGCTTTATTATAAGCTATTAGTATAATTTCTTTATCTTTAATATTTCTAAAATTACTTTTTCTACTTCTAGTTATAGCTTTAAAAAGTTACTGCCTATTTAAGGCTTAATTCTATAGTTTATATAAAATAGTATTATTCTTATACTCTCTAAAATACTGCTATTATAGGCTATCTAAATAGTAGATAATAGTTATACTTAGTTATTCTATTTCTAGTTAATATAGTATTATAAGTATTACTTTAGAATCTAGTTAATCTTTTTAGTTTATTTATCTATTTATAGATAGTAAGCTATTAATAGCTTATACTTTATTCTCTTAAAGTTTATTAAGCTAGTCTAAAAGTTAAATATAAATACTAATCCTTTATTTATAATAACTTCTTTTAGTAGGTTATAATTACTTATAATATACTAGTTAAATATATATATAAATTATATTATAGTTATAGTTTCTTAGTATAGAATAAAGATTATATACTTTATAAGTCTATCTATAATATTAAAATACTATTATTTTAAATACCTCTTACTAAGTCTTTTAATATTAGCAGTTTTATAATATAGTCTATACTAATTAATTCCTATAATACCTCTAGTACTAGTAGGAGTTATAGTTATCTATATAGTTTATAGTATATAGCTTTTATTTATATATATATATTATATTTATATAGTATTTTCTTAGTATACTATCTTATCCTTAGGAACTAATAGTCTTTTAAGATCCTTTAGATAGTCTTTATAAGTTTTAAATATCTATAAAAAAGTAACTTATAAATCCTTTAAATAAGTTCTTTTATAGCTTTTTAAAATATAAAAATCTTCCTATATTTCTTTTAGAATTACCTATCTTATTATAAATTAAAGTTACTAGTTAGCTTAAAGCTATATTTATAAGCTAAAAAAAGTATATCTATTTATACTATATTATATATAATAGTATATATAGTAGTAGTAATAACTAGGCTTTTATTTTCTTTTAGTTAATATAGTATTATTAGTTTAGTAACTGCTTTTTAAAAGTAGTTTAGTTATTTACTAAGTATATCTACTTTTTAATTCTAACTTTCTTTTTAGTATATAATTTTAAAATTAAATTCTAATAAGTATTTCTACTATTTAACTTACTATCTATTAAGTTATATTATAATAGTATATACTATTAAGTTACTATAGTCTATATAAACTATAATAGAGTATTATACTTTAAAAAGATAGTATTTCTATTCTTTAAAAGCTTCTACTATTACTATTATCTCTTTATTAGATACTAAATAGTATATCTAGATACTATTAAACTTCTTTAATATAAAGGCTATAAAGTATAAATTTCCTTTTTTATTTTATTATATAAGCTAAGCTTTTATTCTAAAGTTTAATATATTAGTTTTAACTTTATAAAGTTCTTTTAGTTTTACTATTCTTTATACTAGTTCTTCTAAAACTAATTACTTAGTTATTTTAAAAGCTTTTTATTATATAAGTCTTTATTTCTATTTTATATCCTTTTTATTAAAGTTAGTAAGTACTTTAATATTAAGTAAGTATCTTAGAATATATTATTAATAGTAGTTATAAAGTCTAAAGAATCCTTTAACTTCTTTAACTATAATTAGCTTTAGCTATTCTAATATAGCTTAGACTTTTAATTTCTATATTTAGACTTCTTTATACTAAATTATATACTTAAGAAACCTAACTTTCTTAATATAAAAGTAATACTTTTTAAGTTCTACTAATAAATTAGTATTTTATAGTTTTTATAAAACTTTATAGATATATTATTTATATATTTCTAAGTTATTTAAATAAACTAGGATATTATTAAAATAAGTAAATATAAAGTTATTTAAGTATTTTCTAAGTATATTATTAATTATAGCTTAGAAAGATACTAAGGTATTTATAAGTTTAAAAAGTATAATAAAGTACTTAAAATATTTATACTTTAAGTTAAATACTATTTTCTACTTATCTTTTTTTTAATTCTAATTAGATTATAAGTACTATTTAAGTCTATTATTATAAAAATCTATACTTATCTAATCTAATCTTATTATTTATTAATTTATAATAATAGTATTTAGTTTTTAATTATTACTTAATTAAGCAGCTAGTAATTAATATAAAGTTAAAGTTTAGTTATATTCTTCTTAAGTACTTATAATATTAGATATCTTACTAATAATATTAATTATTATATATAGCCTTTTATTAAGCTTTTATTAATAAACTTCTTTTCTATTATCTATTATTACTTATTAGCTAAATATAGCTTATATTTCTTAAGTTATATTCCTTTTCTTAAAAGTATCTTATAGTCCTATTATATATATTAAAGTAGTCTAGTATCTAATCTTCTTTAAAATACTTTTATATACTAATAATATTCTTCTAATACTTCTTTTAATATATTATACTTTATTAGTTTAGATTTTAAATATCTAATATCTTTTTACTATATTATTATAATAAGTAGTTTTATAAAGTATAACTTATATATATAATATCTTTATTATCTCTTTCTAATAGCTAAGTTTTTTATATTCTTTAAGCTTTAAGTTAGTTTATTTTCCTAAAATAGTTAGCTAGTTACTTAGTTAATTTTTAAATTACTATTCTTTAGCTATAGAATCTTTAGGATTACTAGATAAAAAGTAGTTTTAGTAATATTAAAGTAGACTTATTTCTTTCTAGTTTTTATAGTTAATATAAAATATACTATCTTATATTAAACTATTCTACTATTATAAGTTATTAAGCTACTATTAAATATTATAAGTAAGTAAAGTCTTTTTTTTTATATTTATAGTAGTTAGTAATAATTAATAATTTATAATATAAGATAGTTTCTATTTAATCTGCTATCTATAAGCGCTTTTATAAAGTTTCTATTAATTTTAATATTTAGGATTAGATATTATCCTAGGTTTTATATTATAAGGTATTTTGCTATTCTCTAGTAGTTCTACTTCTGCCTACTAATTAGTTTTTTAGCTATATTATAAAATTATTTTTATAATCTTTATTTATTTAGCTTATATATTAAGTTAGTAGACTATCTAATATTTTAATAGCTTTTATAGTCCTTTTTTAAGTTTTCTTTTAAATATTTATAACTTATTATATAAGTTCTATAAATACTTTTTTCTTATTATAAATCTTCTTCTATATTCTTTAAATACTTTTATTTTTTCTATTTATTATATACTATAATTATATAATTTTATTACTATTCTTATTAAAGGTTTTTTATTTAAAGATATATATAATATAGTTCTTCTTTACTTCTACTTTCTTAAGTTATTAAATTTCTTTATTCTTATTTTTATAGCTTCTATAATTATTATCTTTAAATATACTTTAAAAGTTATTTAATTTTTTATAAGTTAAAAGCTTAGTTTTAATTACTTTCTAATTCTATTATAATTTCTTCTTTTAGTTAAAGTTCTTTCTAATTAATTTCTTATAGTTTTTTTATTATTTTAAATTAGTTACTTCTAGATATAAGTAAATACTTATTAGTTATTTTAAAATACTACTTTCTTTTTTATTATTCTTTATAAGTATTAATAAAAAGCTTGCTAGCTTCTTTTAGTTTTATTTCTTTATAAGTTTTTTAGCTATATATTATCTCTAATACTTACTTAAGTAGTTTACTACTTTCTAAGCAAGTTATTTTTTATTTCTATTATATTTAGCTATATTTATAGCTATAATAGCTATAGATAGCTAATTCTCTTTATTATTTTTATTTTTAGATATTAGGTTTTATTCTAGTAGTTAAGTTCTAAAGCTCTTTTTCTCTTCTTTTATTTTATATTTAAAGTTAATTAAAATATTTATAGTTAGTAGACTATTTTATATTTTATAAATATATCTATAAACTTTAAAGAATAGAGTTATATTATTTTTTGCTATATAAGTATACCTTTTAAAGCTTTATAACTTCTTTAAAAGTTATTTTAAGCTATTTCTACTAAAGTACTAAAAGACACTATTTCTTATTATATAATAGTAATAGAATAATTCTAGAAATTACTTAGTTTTTATAGCACTAAGCCTAGATTCTATCTATAAGTTTCTAAAGCTTTATTTCTTTATTATCTTCTTTTATACTAAGTTATTAGCTAGCTTTAAGTTCTTTAAACTTTTTAATTTCTTTAAGCTGCTTTTATTTCTAATTATAAGTATCTTAGTATATTTAGTATTCTTCTAATTTGCAAGCTATCTAATACTTAATAGTATATTCTAAAGTTTAGCTAATATACTTCTCTTTAGCTTACTATTACTTATTTTTAATATATATAAGCTTAGCTTTAGTATAGTCTATATATTTGCTATTATAGTCTTATTTATTAATATTAGTAAGTTTAATTTAAGTATACTAGTTATACTAACTTACTGGTTATTAAAAACTAGTTTCTAGTCTCTAAGCTTCTTATATTCTCTAATATAATATCCTATCTTCTTATATTAAAAACACTTAATAGTTTTCTTATCTTTTAGTAGAAGTTAGTAGTTAGTATTAATTTCTATAGATATATTATAAGTTCTTTATAAAGTATTTCTATTATAGTATTTCTTTATAGTATTAAAGTACTATATCCTTTATATTAGGCTTATTATAAAAGTCTTTTGCTTTTATTTCTAAAGTTATTACTAGTATTATTAGTTATTAATTTTAATTACTATTTTAATATATTTATTTAAAGTTACTAGTAAGTCCTTCTTATAGAGTTTATTTTTAATAGTATTTTTTAAGCTATTATAAAAAGTCTTTATTAAGTATTACTAGTTTTACTTAAAGTAGGCTATAATCTACTTAAATCTAGTAGTATAGGATATTACTTATATTCTTTATTAAAGGTTTTTAAATTTATTTATTTTAGTCTAAGCTTTATTAAGCTCTTTAAAAACCTTTTAGCTTATATTTTTAAAGTTTATATAGTTTAAAAAAACTATTATAGTATTAGGGTTTTATTATATTAAGTTTCCTTTACTTTCTAAGAAATCTCTTAATATTAGTTTAAACTAATTAAAAATATCTTCTATAAAGAAGCCTACTATATAGACTATCTTATTTAATTTAGTTAGAATACTTTCTTAGTAGAAGTATAGAAAAGTCTTTATTTATATAAGGAATCCTTAAAGTTAGCTTTTATTTCTATTAAACTTTTTAGGCTAAGTAATATAGTCTTTAGAAGCTATATTAATAGCTACTTCTATTATATTTCTTTCTATAAGCTATTAATTAGCTTTCTAAAGTTAAGCTTTAGTCTACTTCTTTATATCTTTATAATTAGCTAAGTCCTTTATAGCTTTATTAGTAATCTCTTTCTACTTCTTTTAACTATTATATATATTATTAGTATACTTAGTTTCTTTCTATTTCTTAGCTTCTATAGCCTAAAGCCTTTCTATAAGTTACTTCTTTATATAGGCTAAAGCTTTAAAAGATAATATACTATTATTATTTCCTATTATATTTCCTATTATTAGTACTATTTAAAAGCTAGGTTATTTTTTAAATAGAAGTAGTTAATATATTATAAGCTTATCTTTTTAAAAAGTAAATAGGTTTTATAATAGCTTATTAAAGTATTCTTAGAATATTAAAAGCTAAAGGCTTAATTAAGTAAGTAAAGTAACTATAAAATAGTAATATAGTATATTATATAATTATATTATAAGAGACTTAGAAGTCTTAAGTAGTATATTAACTAAAAGCTTTAAAGTCTCTAGTAGAATAATCCTAAGATTAATTATTAAGGAAGTAAAGAAAGAAGTATCTATCTATTAAGTAAAGACTTATCTTTATATAGTAAGTAATCTCTTTATTCTACTTATAAGAAGTGCTTATTCTAAAAAAGTATATACTTTAAAGAGTATATATTTTTAAAGGCACTTACTCTAAGTAAATATTATTTCTTTATCCTATTAGTCTGCTTATATAATCCCTTCTATTATCCCTTTAAATATATCTATATTATTCTACTATTCTTCTCTGCTTTATAGGCGCTTATTCTAGCCTATAGCAGTCTAATCTATAATAATAAACACTTCTTTCCTTACATTCTAATAGTTAATCTTAGGATTATTTTACTAGAGACTTTAAAGCCTTTAGTTAATATACTATTTAAAACTTCTTAGTCTTTTATAATATAACTATATAATATACTATATTATTATTTTATAGTTACTTTACTTATTTAATTAGGCTTCTAGCTTTTAATATTCTAGAAATGCTTTAATAAGCTATTATAAGACTTACTTGCCTTTTAGAAAGACAAGCTTATAATAGACATAATAGAAGACAACAGCTAGCTATAATATATATACTAATAGCAGAGGTAGTATAATATAATATATTAAGGAAGTGTATTCTAGTATCTTTAAGGTCTGCTATTGCTTCTGTCTGTGAGTATCTGTTGTGTAGACGATTTCCGAGGTTGTTCAGCTGTCTAGCCTGATCTGGGTGATCTTTAGGAGTAGTGTGCTGGAACATCTCTGTTTGCCATATGCTCTTTGCCATATTGGGCATTACATACTTAATCTATTGGCTAGTTGCATGTCTTGCAAAGGTCCGGATGCTTAAGTAGTACAGTCGCAGCTCGCCCAGGGCGCCCGATCCTCCCACCAGCTTTTAACACCCGCTTGAACAAGACCCAGGCCTTAAGCGTCGTCTCCGGCGCAGTAAGCATCGCCGCTGCATTCACTGCCTGCGTGCATGTTTCGAATACGTCCATCTCTGCCGCAACCTCCAGCGCGACCACCAATTTCCCAGCTTACCCTCAGCCTGGCCCTGCTGCGCCTATCGCCAGGGCAAGTATGACGAGGCTGAGGCGATGCATTGCGAGGCGCTACAGCTAGGGGAGAAGGTGCTTGGCCGCGACCATCCGGCGACGCTCGCGAGCATGAACAACCTTGCGAGCGTGCTGGATTGCCAGGGCAAGTATGACGAGGCCGAGGCGATGCGCCGGGAGAGGCAGGAGAGGATAACGCAGAGAATATAAGACTATTTCGAGCTGGCAGCTGAATTTTTCTTCCTCTAATTTATACTATCTTTGCAGAAGGGGGTCCTAGGGGAGTAGGTCAATATATTCCTGAGATACCTTTCGACCTGCTTCAAGAATGTTCTAGGCCTATCACGGCTTCTGCCCGCAGGCACTGCAATCTATCTAATGTAGACGCACTGCTTGCCGCCAAACTATGCATCACACCATTTCTTGTGGCAATTAGCGATATGCGCACCGGGTTTTCGTTCGCTCAGGTTTCTTAGCTACCTCCTGCGAGCCAATTCTTCCTAAGGCTCTCGAGAGATATAGTCACCCTGGCGTAGCGGCCCGCGTCGACAAGTGCGGTGGCTGCAGGTCATCATCGCCTTCCTCTTCGTCAAGCACAACCTCGTCTCCACTGCAGCAAAGGTCCTGATGCAGCCTATGCTAGAGGATACAAAGAAACCTCCTTTATAGTTTATTACCTAAAGATAATACTTACTATTTGTAAACAAAACATATGCAGAACAAGGTCGTTTAAGGGCGTTTTTATTAGGCTAGGAGAATAAGAGGAGCATGTCAGACATAGGTCAGGCCGCCTTCTCACGTCGCAACTACGCACCTTCGGATGTCTCCTGTACCTCCGCTTTCTCCTTATAGTACCACTAGCGCCTTTATCAGGATATTTAAGGGTTTCCCTGAATCCATCTTTGGCCCTTAATCAGGTTAGCTTGGAGTCGGAAGAGCTGCATGCGGGGAGACTCCACAGGCAAGGCGATTTGTCTTTGGAGTTTCTAGACAAAGCATCTTATTACCCACTATTAACTCTTAACTTCGAAATTCCTCCATAGAGAATAACACGTCTTAGCCCTTCCTAGTACGGCTTACACGACAGTGACCCAGTTTCATTCCTAATGCTTCTCTATACACTTAGAGTATTCTTAGCAGTTTAACCCTTAAATTAAAAATAGAAGTTATATTCGGACCTAGCAGGACAGTCTTCGCAAAGTGCGGATTACACTCAGGACCTCGACAGAGTGGCTGGTGGGTAGCCAGTCCAGGGTTCCCGATAAGCCAAAGGGTGGTATTCAGAGTGCCTTATTATTAAGTAGGGGTTAGTGGCCCTGACAAGAATGTACCTTGCTCGCTCTGAGCTGCGCTTCCCGACGCATCTTCGGATACGCTAAGACGCCAGGGGCCTTGGCAGGGACTCTCGCGGATCACAGCCCGTCCCTTCAGAGATGAAGTCTGACGATAGTTCGAGGCGCCTGGCAGCTGCAGTGCATAGACAGACGTGGCTGGCTGGCGGCCAGTACCTGAAGCCAATGGCGTGCACGCGGGATGCATAAGGCTACTGGCTCTTGACCCCTCACGGAAGGAACCCCTTCTCTGTGTTGCCATCGATGTTTTGCAGACAATTTCGCAAAGATATTATATCACTAAGAAAGTAGGGGTCGGCCGGAAGAGCGCCGACTAACGCCGCCCGCAGACAACACTAGCATCAAGTTCCGCGCCGACATCCACCTCGGGACATCGCGCGCACTAGAACCCGAGGAACCGTCTCCTGCGACTGCGACTCGACTCTAGCTTCCTCGTCAACGTAGGCGAACCGCGCAACCTGTTCCACCTGCCTATGTGCCTTACATAATAGCATCCCGCAAGTGTCTCGATAGCCCCGACACCTATGTAGTCGCCTGGATCGCTGCTCTTCCTATCAAGCGGGCTGCTGCAGAAGCGATGCTTAACAAGGAACATACGCCTCTAGCTGGCTTCGCTAGACACTAAACTGACGCAAACGCTTATATATAGGGTAGCATAGGAGAGCATAATATCGTTATTGCCTCTCTTGCCGCCAGCGTCTATAGGACCACCTTAGCTGTAACTATAGCCTCGAGCCTGCTTGCCTCTCTGCTGTCTATCTATATTAGTCTTTTAGTCAGCATAGGCAGCAGTATCGCCTGACTAGATAAGGACTACGATATCCGGCTTAGCGATATTGTTGTGAGCCAGCCCGACGGGACCATAGGCGGCGTCTGCTAGTATGACTTAATCAAGGCAAAGTGTGGTGACAGGCGTGAGTGCAAAGGCTTCCTTAGACTGCCTCTAATAGTTCTCCTTAATACGCTTGCTAGCATCCAGGCCTACTATAAGCAGGAAGACTCTAAGGTTCCCTACTTCCTTTAACAGATGCTGGAGAAGAAGCTGAAGATAGGCAAAAGATCTAAGAAAAAACCTGGCTATTCTCACCAGGGCTTCAACAACAACCGCCTCTTCAAAGCTTTATATAACTACGTCCCTGGGCTGGACTGTGAGGGCTGCGATGCGGCCGGCGAAGTTCAACGCGATCCACTACGGGACCATCGCATCCGGCAACGCGCTTGTTAAAAACGCTGCTGCGCGCAATCGGATTGTTACTGACGTTGGCGACGATTGCATCTGCTTTGAGATGGAAGCGGCCGGCCTGATGAACCACTTTCCCTGTCTGGTGATCTGGGGGATCTGCGACTACGCTGATTCCTATAAGAACGATCGATGGCAGCGCTACGCCGCAGCTACTGCTGCTGCGTATGCCAAGGAGCTCCTGGCGTATATGCCGGTTGCAGAAGTTTAGGAGACTAAGAGGGCACTAGAAGTGCTTCAGTTAGGTTTCTTATTTCGTTTACTAAGGCTAGACTGGCAAATACACGAGACCTATAACATTTGGACTTCGAACATATTCTAACCTGCCTTAGTTGAATAGAAAATCGATAGTGTGCAGCAGACTACAGTTACAGCGAAAATGGCCACTGATTCCATCCAGGCCAACCTTCGTACCAAGAGGTTCAAGCGCTGGCTTCGCCCCTCCGATCCGTCTACAAACGCGAACCATGCAAGGAAGCTCCGCCACGAGGGTTGGACTGAGATGTAGGCTGTATGTCTTGGCCATTCGCTTGACTAGCATGTCCTGACACGGAGTTATGTTCGACTGCAGAAGCTGGATCTTCAAGCGTTCCCCGATCTGGCCAGAGGCTGTTAGCCTCCTTCGCCATAAAAACCACCAGCGCGAAATTGCCGCACTGAACTCACCGGGGACACCTGCGCTGCTAACGCCGGACCCTCCTCCTAAAATATCAGAGGCATTGTTCTTAAGGGGAGGAGAGCAGACGAGGTCGAGCTGTTAATCGTCCTTGTCCTCTTCCTCCTCCTCCTCTGGTAGGACGATGGCAGTATCTGCGGATGTCCCTTGAGTTTTAGGCGAGGACCCAACCGCTCCGTCGCCATCGTCCATGTTGACTTGGTAATGATAGACGTCAGTCGATCATTGGAAGAACTTGCAAGGGACTTTGCGCAGCTGCGCTCAGCCAGACTAAACCCAACTGTTGGGCCTGACTATATATCTACTGTTTCGGTGCCGACCGGTCCGGAAATCGTTGCGGACGCCGCATCGCCGCAATACGCGCGTGAACCCGATGCCAGGCTAATTGAGTATGACGGTTTCTCCGTTTCCTAGAAGACTTGAAGGCCGTGAAAAGAAGAGGCTACGATTCTGGGACGCTGGGTACGCAAGGCTTCCCGCTGCCAAACTGCAGCCCAGCAGGCTCGTCGGCTTGTGCAACATCATATGCCCATCCACTTCTGGCGAATCATCGGTAAACCATGATGATTAGTGAGGATGTTATAGAAGTAAAGATGGAAAATAGCCAGAACATCTGTTTCCAATATGCTCTTTGCCATATTGGGCATTACTACTCATCTAGTAGGTAGTTACGCATGTCCTGCAAAGGTCCGGATACTACAAGTAGTATAGTCGCAGCTCAGCTGCATCTCTATATCAGTTAGCTCGTTAAGCAAGGCCGACGCGAAACCAGACTCGTTCTGCTCTTTATGGCTCGGATACAAGGGTAAGGGCTAGGGAATGGGAAGCACAGATTTCTAGGAACAATCTTCCACATTACACACTTGGCATTACGCTCCTCAGAGATCCCCGGCCGATCAACCCAATAAATGCTATTATATAACTTAACCACAAACATAGATAGGGTTGAATTTATAATTATAAAGTAAGATAAAAAGCCACTCGTATCAATACATCGTCCATATTAACCTTGTTCCCTTTAATACACACCTCACAGGTCCTCGTAGACTCTCTCCAACCTGCTCCGTAATTCATTTACTGACTGGGTAACTTTCGCCTCTTCGTCACTATCTAACGGAGGATGGATCGTGCCGAGGATTCCTGTTCTCCCTATGACCGCCGGCAGGCTAAAACAGCAGCCAAACTCCGGTTGGAGATGGCTGACAGGCAGAACATTGCGTTTGTCTAAGAAGATAGACGAAGTTATGTTGGACACGACATAGCCGATTCCAAAGGGAATAGAGCCTTTCGCCTGGATTGTGCTCTGAGGCAGGATTTTGCACTCATCTGAAAGTTCTTCGCGACTAATAAGACCTTTCTCTGGAAACGATTTATCGACGGGGACGCCGCCAATAGTTGCGGACGACCACGCCACGACCTGGGAGTCTCCACGCACTCCCAACACGTAGACATCGATTGAATTAGCAGCGATCTAGGAAATCACATTAGCAAGGGCTCGAAGTGATTAGCTATAACAGCGTGAGTTTATTCTCACCTCCATCTGGTTCGCCATTAGACCACGAAGTCGTGCTGATTCAAGGAATGTGCCCGAGCCTAGGACCTGAGATGGTGGAAGTCCAGAGAGCTTCAGCGCAATGGACGTAAGCAAATCCACGGGGTTTGACACGACCAGCAAAATGCTGTCTGACTTGAATGGCGTCATTGCATCGACTATATCGCGAATAATCGAAATATTCCGGTATAGGGACCCTATCCAAGTTTCACCTGCGACGATTTTGAGCTCATGTCTTTCCCGATCTGTAAGATGACAGATAGTTAAGCTTTGGCTCATTTTGAATTTCTCTTACCTAGAGGATGCCTGGAAGCTGCGGTTATAATCACAAGATCGCACTGGCTCGCGTCACTGTATGTAGCCGCTCGTACACGTGTGCGGCTCTTGCTGCTGTACGCCACATCGGAGAGGTCCTGGACCTGACCATCTCTCAGATCCACTTTGTTGTCGACAAGTAACAACTCGCTCGCAATGGAGGTAGGGATGAGCGCGAATGCAACAGCACCACCGACTTGGCCGGCGCCGACAATTGCAATTCGAGGACGCGGCTTGTTGCTTTTGGGTGCCATATTTCGGCTTGCTTGGGCTTCCATTTATTAGTGAGAGATGATCAATTTGAGTGAGAGATGATCAATTTAGGTGAAGGACAATTGGGGTATTCCCTTCTTTGTCTATTTAAAAACTAAAGATAACTAAAAGTGGAAGTGGTCTGTTCGCAACGTGACAAGCTCGTGAAGTTGCGACTTAGAAGACAGGCATGCCACAATCATACCACTGATAAAGGGTACAAGATTTCCGGGAGCGTTGTCACGGTCACGTAGGGTGCGACTCCCAGCAGTAGGTCATTTTTCTGTTTACTCCTCTGGCAAGAAATGTAGACCTGGTTCCAAAGGACTTTTCCGTAAGCGACAGAAGAATGATGTGGATGGGCGGCCTAGCTCGCTTATTACGAGATATTATAATGGAGGGTGGAAAGAGACAACCACGAATGCTGCTATTCGCTGATGGATTTGATTATTATTCTCAAGAGCGTAATAGCTCGGCACCGCTCCATTGTCTCGGTCGGACGGCTTGGGTGGGGTGGCAATGTCCCTTCTTGTTTTCTAATATGTCTGAACTTGGGAGTGAAGTTGCTCGTCATAACTGCAGGTTCAGGCAGCGGACCTTGTCAGATACTTTTCAAGACGCATGTAGGTGTTCTTCACCGTCCATATTCACAGATTAGGACAGCAAGCCGAATTCTCACCAATGAGTGGGAAAGAAGATGAACAAGATCGAGGAAAGAGTTTCCTGTCAGCATGCGATGAGCTCATAAGGTAAACAGGGGTGAGGTTCCACTATACTCACATAAAATGCTATCTGGTGTTTTGATCAAGGATGTGTCGCCCGGGTCTCTGGCTTTCTTACAGATGTCGTCGAGCAACGGTCGACATCGATGCATGGATTCAAGCCTTGGAGGACTCTCTGGAACCCTCGGACTCTCACGGATAAACTGCGCTGATCAAGCTGCTATCAAACTAAGTGTGAGCCTTGTCACCGTCCTGCAATACGAGCCCGCACAACGACATCAGCTGATCTAGCAGTATAGTATAAACGAAAGTACACCGCAGTTAAGTCTCCTCGAAGATAGGTAGTAGGAACAGCTTTTGTACCCTGTACTACGAGCGTCTCGCATCATGTATTGAATCTGTCAACCGGCATAAACGCAAGCAGCAACATGTACGTTACTTGCCTTACTGTCCTGACAAGTGCTTTCCTTAACAGTTCTAACGTCTATGATATGCCCACCTACAGTCATTTTCAGAGCAGGATAAGCGTCCTCCCCTCTGTCAAGGTGATTCGCACCCATGATGCCCATATATTCAACACAGCAGGCATGCATATACGAATAGTAGCGGTCGCTACTGTGGCAGTTTCTGACCTTCTCCTACAGTCTGAACTGATTTGATGCAGGCGGGGTTGTAATAAGGACATGCGCAACGAAGCAGGGCTGGCAGGTGGTTGTACAATGTTGTGGGATGCCCTCGTTATGATGTTTTATGTGTGTGGTTTATTTGATTTGTACTATGCCTGTATCGTGAAAAAGATCTCGCCGTGGCAGTCTGAAATGGGGGAATTAATGAATCTGAAACCGCCGGGGGGGAACGTATATAAGGGGTACGAATTGAACGAACTGCCTCCGCCACTCACGCAACATGGGGGTCCCTCGCCTGTGACCCAAAATTGCAGAATGGTATGGCAGATTTAGGAGGATAAGACTGAGCGTTCTTGGGCTAGCTATGTTAAGGGCGTCTCAGAGATCATTGTGAGCAAGCACACAATGTATTGCCTATGTATTACTTGAGTAGCACGGACCTGCTTTACTAAGGTAGTAGGGTGGGCGGCTATCCAAACCACTAGACCGCAAAACCAAACGATCGGCATGATCTGCACCACATATGTGACAATGACGAACACCATGAGTAAGACTAATGGCGGTTCCAAGGAGATCATATTATGTCACTACGGCGGTGTCTGGCTGAGCGCAAGTGCAGAGACGGAGACGGGCATTGTTCACTCACAACAGACCTGTGAGACTGAAGAAGCTATGATCTCACATCCAGATACTTGAACAAGAATACATGAATTTTTCAAAGCTAGTGACGCTATCATTATGTACGCACCTGCCAACCTGCCCGGCACTGTTGGCTGTTGAACACGAATCCACTACTCGTGCAGTGCATGCTAATAATTCCAGCGGCACCGCAAGTATGAGTTCCCCTGCAATGCTAATCCAATGTCTCTGTTGACGTGCACAAGTGCAAAAGAATATGGGATGGGGCCGGCCCTTGGAACTGATGTAAGCAACCCCAGACTTGTGGTATCTCTGACCAGGTCTTCGAAGCCGGGCAAGCGCAGACCAAACGAATAATAGTTTTATATTTAAAAGTAATCGGTGATGGTATAGCGGTGGTTATCAAGCACCCTAGCATCGAGGTATTGGGTAGCAACAGAGCCCTGGCTAAGAAGAACAACGCTGACGCGCGTGCTGTGTTGAAACGACAAGGTCAAAGGAGCCTGGCACGAGTTATATTATGTCTTTTAAAGTAGGTTGGCAGAGCCCCGACAGTTCTCCTTTCTATGGCTTGGAGGCGTTGGCAGCACCAAAGTTAGACCCATTCGACAGGCCATGGGATATTAGATCCAATCTAGACACTCTGAGAAACCGCCAATATAATCAGTCAGACTCTCCTACTGATGAACCAGGCCAACCCTGTGAGAATTTGCCCAAAAGCACCGACCAAGCCCCATTCCTGGAAGCGATGGCCGAGGATCATAGGGAAATGGTCCTGTTAGCCAATAAACTGACACTGATCCTCCCATTAGTAAGATCTATTAGCATATCAGACCTGAAAACATGATAAGATCACACAGAGTACCCAGCGAACAGCGGGACCAGAAATTAGGATATCACTAGCAGTTCAAGACGTCTGATCGCCTCCTATGGCTCGTGTCTCGCAGAATCCGATACCCACCCCACCTTGGCAAACCGGTTCGCGGCACTCTACTACAGTTGCATCCAATCCTACCAGCCCTCAATAGGCGAGAGTATGCTAAGCCAGCTGCTAGCTACGTTCTCTTGCGTTTACATCCGATCCAACCCCCACATGGTCTACCTCAGCAGAAGCAGCTGACTCGCTGCACCGACTTGTCTATCCTACACCCGCTAGCACCCCACTTCCAGAGACTCGCCCAGTGCGACAGGTCCAGCGTCTCCTTAACGCCTGCAACAGTCCCACCGGACAATGCAAGGTGTAAGGCGCTAGTGGTGTCAACGACTACCACATGACCAACTTCGGGCGCTCTGGATGACTCACACACGCCTGGAAACGGCTCCTCGTCCTCTAATCTGTCAAGTCGATCCCTTAACTTGCTGTAGTAGTACGCGAAGAATAGCTACCGCTGGGCCGATAGCTTCGAGGATGCCACGAGGCATCTATTCAAAAAGCGCTGGTGGCATATAGGATCGCCTGGAAGGTTTTGAGAAGGGGGAATAAGTTGGATTTGGCACGCCATGTCGAGACCGGGGACACACTGAAAGCGATCTTGTGCATATGTAGTTCAGTGACAGGTTCGAAAAGTATATCGGTGCGCGTCCAGACCTAACATACGTTGATCTGTCCCAGTTTTGCGGTATATCCTTATCGTCTCTTTATAAGGCAAGCAAGCCCCACTATTTGTTTATATCCCGTGTCTGTTGCCCTTCACACCTAGTTACCTTCCTCTCATCAGGATCGGAGCTGAATATACCTTGCGCCAATACATTGCGGAAGTTGAGTTATATCGGTAGTAACGCACTATGACCTGTAAGTGATAGGAATCATGCTGATTATATATGCTCTTGTAGAATTCCCCACTAAACTCTACTATATCCTACTATACATGTGATCTAATATGTTATTAGAACTGAGCTAGAACTCAGCTGAAATTATAAACCCATGAAATAATGTCCTGATCTCTTTTAGAATATTTTCAAGGAGGAATATATTACTAGCAACGAAGCGGCCTCTATATCTATCTATCTCAGCTGTCCAGAGCCCCTTCGTCGAACATCACATCACGGTTACAAATTGAAACGCAGCACCGATGGACCGTCCGGTAGAATCTTCAGCCGATCCTCTCCAGCAGGCTACGAATGAGCCTATCAGATTGCCCACAGAACTTCTCTCAACTTTTATCATATTATTCGGCTTATGTGGGCAGATTACGTTTACCATCATTCCTGTTATTGACGAAGAGAAGCATGGCCCGTCTAATCGGGACTTCTCCAGATTACGCACCTTACTTTCTGTTTCTTGGCTATTTTTCTCTATAAGTTGTGGACTCTGTTCTACTTTGGCGTTGTACCAGCATTATCTCTCGCGTAGCGATCCACTGCAACGACAAGGACAAACAAGCACTCAGGTTGTGGCTTTGGCTTTGGTTGGGGTAACTGCCTGCCTTGCATTTCTCTTTCTCTCCCTTACAATACTAGAGTATACCTCTACTATAGGATGGATTGCGTTAGGATTAATATCAATGCTAGCGTTAGTCATAGTAATATGTTTCACTATCTGTCTTTGTCGATAATAAATCACTCGGCTGCTGATGTATCTAATCCATTCCTCGCTCTCATGACTCACAAAGCGTCGTAGGGTTAAGCTGATACTTCATAGACAAGTGATAAAGAAGAAACTAGTATGGTTCTAGACTCACATCGCTTCCAGCGTGGGCTGATAAGGAGCTGTCTTTCGAGGGGCGATATCCCTGGTAGTCTGCGAGTATAAAGAGTTCACGGAGTAGAAACCATTCCAAGTACTTAAGACTTGAAGGATCTCTATCGGATGGCCACCTCGGGATAATTTTAGATGTCTTGTTATTATAGTCCGGCAGCTGCACTCTCGCTCGAATGGCACAGATAACAAGACATTTTCGTGGCCACAGGATATCTCATCTGTCGCGAAGTCGCTGAGGTTTATAACTAAACCTTCACTATAATTAATAGCCTCTCCGTCCACAGACCGAAATAGCTACTCGATCAGCTATAGATTGTTAAGAGAAGGAATAGCGTACCTTATATATAATATCCTGTCTTGCCTCTAGAACATCCAAATCCTTGTCGTCTTTATAGGTGTACTTTAGGCGCCATAATAACACTGTTAACTCCCTCCTGCTATAGTTAATATCGACGCTAATAACAGCCTTAATATCGCTATTTAAGTAGAGTATATAGTCCTAAGCAAGTTTTTTAAGATTTTTCCTATCCTGTGAGTATAATACCTCTATAACTACTCCTAGGTACACTGCGTCCTTATATTGAAATTATGCATCTAGCTAATATCGAATTAGATCCCTTAAGGCCCCTAAGTCTACCTTAGCAAGTAGAATACAGGAGGGACCCCTGTTTGCAATCTTTAACGCAAAGTAACTAGTCTTACCCCTATTATCCTTTATGTTGTTCAGCTAGTCGCAAACTTTGTTTGCAAATAAGGTTAAGAAGAAATTGTGAACTAGGGAAGGCATACAAAGGGTAAGGACTCCAGCCTTAGGGTTATAGTTAAATTAGGGTAAAGTGCGTTCAAGTGTCTCCGCGGATTGATCGTATTGTTATTTGCTTATTTTGAAATCGGTTAATGGCGCAATATTCCCTGCCTTGCTCTGTCTCTGGATGGCACTAAGCATGCGCGGCACTCTGCATATGTCTGAGGCTCTCTGTCGCTTGTCAGTTCTAGGAGGGGTCAACAGCAGGTCTAACTTGTTATCAGGCAGAGTAGTTTGATACTGATTTGGGTTGTGGAGAGGCTGCAAGTCCTGCGACGTCGAAAACCTCGTCTTCTCGGCCATGGTGTGATAGAACGTAATGGTCGGGCTGTTCTGCAGGTAGCCGACAATGTATTAAGCGTGCAACGCGACGCGGAAGATTTGCGGCCTGATTATGTAAGTGGCTTCCAAAGTCCCGCGTGCTCCACCCTATGTGGCCTGATTGGACACAGTAGTTGGTGGACTTCCGGAGCAACGTTTTCCCGGTGTCCGTCGTTAGAGTAAGGGCGCCTGGAATGGAATTCTTTGCCAACCTCGACTCTACAGTACATCCTCCACGAATGGCACCCAACTTATCCAAGGTCCAGCGGAGATGTACCAGACCACCTTGGGCGACAGTTTCGTGGTGGCGTATCCCTGTTCGGCGGGAAATTTCCTCATCTCCGCATCCCAGCGATATGGCACCCGGCGGCGCTGGGGACAGGGGCAAGGAACGCAAGGAACCAGAGGCGCGCCGCCGAGCACCCTGGAATACTTTGGTTCCGGAGTCTGACCTCGAAACTTCCATATCCTACACAGTCGATGGATAGGAGCGGAAGGCGGGATTAATTTCTTCGCGCCGCACACTCCGGACGCTCTGCGGCCACGGCCTAGGTGTCTTGCCTTGCGCCGATTTCCCCGGCAAGTCCACGCCGAAACCGAGGCACACTGCTTAGGTCAATGTAAACGACAGAGGGAAGGCCCTGCTTAACCCTCACTTCGAGAGTGGGCTTCCCCGTCGCTCTCGCAACAAGGTTTGCGGTAGCGACTGACTCCTAAGCGGCAGCTAAAATCTCTCTCAACCGCTTGCTGAGAGATCCGTGGATGTTGAGGCGACCAGACGACATTTATGATCATCCCCCTCATAGAGCTCGTAAAGCGAAGGCCTCTTAGACCTTGTCACAACGTGAGATGGACCCCCCCCC
>JAMAJV010000063.1:0-22368 GCA_023628835.1 Sordariomycetes sp. S4602
CCCCCTTCTTGTATACACCTCCCCTGCGCCGCGCTACGGCGTGATGCTTCCCACCCCCTTCAGCCTTAGATACACGTCCGTCCCCCACCCGTACAGGCTCTGCACGGCTATGCCGCCACCAAAGTACTCGGCGTACGCGCGGCTCAGCGGCAGCCCGTAGCCCAGCCCCGCCAGCGAGCTCGCGCCAGCGCCGGCCGACGATATGGCGGCCAGCCCGTCGGCGCCGCTCGACCCGGGCAGCTCGTCGTCGGCCGAAAAGGTGGTGAAGGAGTAGGACCATATGTTGGGCAGGCTCGAGGGCGAGATGCCGCCGCCGCGGTCGCGGATCCGGATCGTGACGCCCGAGGCGTTGTCGTCCAGGGGGAGGATGGCGTGGGCGGGGCTGCTCGCGGGATCAGCGGGGGCGTCGGAGGCCGGCTCGGGGGCGATGGTCACGACGACGGGCTCGGACGACATGCCGTTCTCGATGCTGGCGCGGAAGGCATTCTTGAGTAGCTCGGTGATGATGTACTCGAGGTGCATGGGCACAAAGGCGAAGGTGGCGCCCGGCTCGCCGGTGATGGAGATGCGCGGCCGCACGCCGTAGCGGAGCTCGCAGATGTCGGCGACCCACTCGGCGCAGAGCTCGATGGTGGTCGCGGGGCGCAGCGACGTGTCGATCACGCCGTTGTAGGTGCCGTGCGGGTCGCGGCGGCGCGGGCGGCGCGAGGAGGAGGCCGAGTCGGAGTGCGGCTGGCTGGAGTGGTGCAGGGCGATGTGCTGCTCGGCGATGAGGCGCGTGCCGATGCGCATGCGGAGGTGCTCGTCGAGGAAGCGCGTGACGTCCGGGGCGGATATGTACCGCCTGCACTCGAGGAAGCCGCGGGCCAGGATGGGGATGGTGTCGGCGTGGGTGGCGACCAGCTCGGCGAGGGCCGAGGTGAAGGCGACCTCGTCGGCGAGGGTCGACACGGACGGCTGCTGCGGCGAGTCGTACCACGGCAGGAGGGTGGACAGCGAGTGCACGTAGTTGTTGTGGATGCGGTTGATGTTGGGGTTCGAGACGACGATGTAGGGCAGGTTGCGGAGGGCCTGGATGCGGTGGGCGAGGCGGACGGGGATGAGCGAGAGGGCGAAGTTGGCCGACGAGAGGAGAGCCTCCTCGGAGAGCGGCGGGCGGCCGTGTCTGGGGAAGGGGAGCGTCAGGCCAGTCCACCGGGCGGTTGGTTGGTTATCGGCTGGAGAGGAACGAGAGCAGCTTACTTGACCAGGTCGGCGAGACTGAGCGGGTGCAGGCCGGTCCGCGCCAGGTTCGCGAGGTCACGATCCTCGACCGGGCGCGGCGAGGGCGCGGCGTCGTCGCCGAGGGAGGCCTTGGGCGTCTCGGACCAGAAGCGCCGGCGCGCCGGCCCCCGCACGATGGTCGGCGCCGTCCCACGCGGGCGCAGGAGGCGGATTGGCCTGGATAGTCCCCTCATGGCGGCATGGCACTTGCGAGGCCGCTCAACAGGGTTCGGGCGAGGGCGACGATTGAATAAGGGAAGGCCGGGGGAAAAGTGAGGTTGGTGGTGGTTGCTGGAGAAGCCAATTCGACGGGATGACTCGAGGCTTCCATGTGCATGCACGAGGTATACCTCCTCCAGGTACTCAGGTACCTCGCGTGGGCCGGCAATCAGCGGCAGCCGCCGGCCGGCCTGAACCGAACCCTGTCTGGCCGGCGCCGAGACTTGGCAGCCCGAGACGATGCGACGCCACATGCCGCGACGTTTCACTCCCCTCCCACCACTTCTCTGCGAGCAGACCTTGCGGCTGCCCAGGCCGCGGCACCGGACAAAAGAACGGCAACGACAGGGTAGAAAAAGGGCCAAAAAAAAAGAGACTTCCCCGCCAAGACTCGAACTTGGAATCTTCTGATTTATCAGTCATAACAGTCAGACGCCTTAGCCAATTTGGCCACAGGGAAGGAAGGAGCTGTCGAGCTGTTCCTTCCTTCTGTCTAAGAGCTGCCGAGCTATTCCTTCCTTCTGGCTAAGAACTGTCCACCTGTTACTTCTAGACAGCTAAGAAATGTCTAGCTGTTCCTTACTACTAGCTAAGAGCTATTAAGCTGTTCTTTCCTTCTAGCTAAGAACTGTCTAGCTATTACTTCTAGACAGCTAAGAACTGTCTAGTTATTCGTTTTAGACAGCTGTCGAGCTGTCGAGCTGTTCCTTCCTTCTAGCTACGAACTGTCCAGTCGTTGCTTCCAAACGGCAAAAAGCTGTCCAGCTGTTACTTGTCCGACAGCTAAGAGCTGTTAAGCTGTTCCTTCCTTCTGGCTAAGGGCTGGCCAGCGGTTACTTCCAAACAGCTAAGAACTGTCCAGCTGTTACTTCCAGACGACTAAGAGCGGTCCGACTGTTAGCTAAGAACTGTCCGACTGTTACTTTACTGTCCGACTGTTACTTTACTGTCCGACTGTTACCTTCAGACGGCTAAGTAACTCTGTCTTCTAGCACTACAAGAGTCTCCTCGAGGGAACTAAGCTGCAGCTATTATATAGCTCCCAGCCTGTTGCTAACTGTTACAGTTGGGCAACCGCCTAAGCATCTGCAGAGGTCCATTCTACAAGCAAGTGGCACAAAAGCATCTCGGGCGAGACGGTCACCAAAGCAAGACACTGCGGGAGACGGTAGTATAGTATTAGATTCGGGCTGGTAATGGTCCACCACCTGCAAGGTATTCGTATTCAATCCAGCCTCTCCCCTTCCTAACCACTCACTCAACGCTCATCACGTCCTCTCAACACTGCTCTCCGACTTCCTCGGCCTCGTCCCTTTCCCCACGATCTTCTCTGTCCAGTTCCATCCGCCGTCCCCCTTCTGGTGCCCGTCCTCGCTGTCACACTCACTGTCCGCCCAATCCCTCTCACTCCACGTCACAGAGTCCATCCTCGCCACCCCCGGCTTCCTCTCCGACCCCCTCTCCGACGCAGACCTCAGGCCAGGCACTGCATCCCCCTCCTCCCCCTGGTTCGCCTTGCCATCTGCAGGCCGCGGCGCTCTCTCGGCCGAGGTCTCCTTGTCATCGGGGATCCTTGCGGCCGCCGAGTCGGAGAAGTGCGCGTCGACTAGGTGGTGCACAACGGGCCAGCCAAAGGCATTGGCAAACATACGCCGCACGATGATATTGTTGTGCGCGTCGGGCTCCAGTTTGACCAGAACCTTGCGCCACGACAGGTCGGCGTGGTAGGCACGCGCGATCTTCTCCTCCACGCGCGTGATGGAGGCGTCACCCTCGCCCCTGTCGATGGTCTCGGAGCGCGCCGAGGGCTTGGGGGACTGGGCCTCCTGCGGGGTGGACTGGTGAGAGGTGGGCGTTGTCGAGCCCGAGGCATCCGCCTTCGAGTTCGAGGTGGGCCGCTTGCGCATGAGCCCCGATGTGGCCCGCCGCTTGACCGGCGGCTGAGGTATGTCCTCTGGGTGATAGACCCTGTCGTGGAAGATGGTGCGCGGCCTCTTGGCAGGGTCGAGGAGGTACGGCAGCTCCGGGATTACCGGATTGATGAGGTCGTGTGCGGACTCGAAGAGCGAGGTCCGCGGCGGCGCGCTGGGGCCCGCCTCGGTGCCGTCTTCGTACTCCGAGCCCGAGGTCACCCGAGACTGAGACGACACGTCGCTCGCGGAGCTCTCTGACTTGATCGTTTGGCTGCGCTGGTAGATCTGCGACTGCTTGGAAGGGGGGCCCGGGCTCGCCGACTTCGATGGCGACGGCGACGGCGACGGCGACGGCGATTTGGCGCGCGGGGATGAGGGAGATTTTGACTCGTCGCTCGAGCGGAAGAGGTTGGAAAAGAAGCCGCCGATGGCGCCGGTCCCAGAGTTGCCCTGCCCTTGTCCTGAGCCACCCTGGTAGGGTGTGTGAATGGACACGGCCATTAAGCTCTGCCTGTCGTCCTCCAGAACGGCATCCTGCGGCGGTAGCGGCACAACGCGCGAGTTCTCCTGCGAGGGCGTCGTAGATCCCGAGTCCTGCTCCTCCTCGGCCGGGGGCAGCTGCGCCCGGCGAGTGGTGAGATGATTCGTCCCGGTCAATTCCGCCCAGCCCAGGCTGATGGCTGTCTCGACGAGCCCGGCGTCCCGCCTCGCCTTGTCGACCCTGCCGATGCCCTGCCAGTCGAGGAACAGCAGGCAGCTCGTTCGCAGGGGAACAATCCCGTCGTTTACGACGTTCGAGTACACCGTCCGGTTCCTAAACTTCTTCAGTGCCGCATGCGCGGGACCCGTGGGCAGTATGCGGAGGAGCGGCTTCGACTCCGGGTGTTCGTCGCCCTTGATCTTCTTCTGCGCGATATCTCCCAAGTTGCTCATCAGGGCGTCGAACCCGCTGCGGGCGAGTGTCGGTGCCCTCCACGTCAAGCCGAGGTCTTGGCCCGTCCTGCCCACGAAGCCCGAGTCAAGCGCGAACTTTATGTACAGGGGGTTTTCGTTCCCGAGGCCGAGGAAGGGCGTGGCCAGGGTGATGAAGTTGATTGGTGTGATGAGGTTGAAGATCTCCGGTGAGTGCTTCTGGCAGTAGGCGATGGCGTAGGTCTGGATCAGTCCTCCGAGCGAGTGGCCGATGAAGCTTATGCTTGTAATCTTAAAGGGGCGCACTATGTTGTCAACGAGAGAGTTGCCGGTGGCCTCAATATCGCTCCCGTGTTTCGACTGCGGAGTGGCGCCCTCCGTCCAGAGAGATGCCCACGAGGCTTTGGACGAGGGTGGTAGATAGGGTTGGTCGGGGTAGGTCATGGATAGGATGTATCTTGCAAGTCGCTTTCCAAGATACTTGATGCCCCTCTCCGTTCGCGTGGCGTTTCCGGAGAACCCGCGAACTATGACCTGTTCGTCGTCCTCGTCGTCCTCGGCCTCCTCTTCCTCGCTCTTCTTCCCCTCATCGTCCTCTAAGCGGCTGGTGTCCTCTTTCGCTTCCTTGACCTCGTCCGCGGGGCACTTCTCGCACGCTGGTTGGCCCTCCTCTTCGGTTTCGTCGGAGGATTTCCGTTTCGTGGATCCCTCCTCTTTCTCCCCGCGTTCTCTACTCCGCCGTAACTTCGCATCCGCCTTGGCTTTCTTCACGGCATTGTCTATGCTCTCCTTCATGAACAACATGTCGGTCCCTAAATTACTGTGTAGTCCATGTGAGAGCACCACGAGGTGCACTTTCTTCTGCTTCCGCCTGGTCGCATCCGAGTCTGTCGATGCCGACTCGGTCTTACTGGCACACCGCTTGCAGAACTCGTCGGTGGGGACGGCCGTCTGAGGCGAATTCCCATCCTCCCATTGCGGCAGTGACGGCTTGTTCCAGAGCGTTCCCGTGTCCTCCACCTGCAACCGGACGGCAGTAGAATAGACGCCCTTCGGCTGACGATGACCCGGAGTATGCAGCTGGAGGTTCGGACGCTGGTGGCCCGAGTGGCGGCGGCCGTGCCTCGTCTCGGCGGCCGACTGGTGGTCGCTAACCTTGCCGGGGGCGGCTCTGCGGGGCACGGAGGCGGCGGACGAGAGGTCCAACGACTTCTTGTCCCTCGCCAAGATGAACTCGAAGCCGACGGCGGCGGAGGCGGAGAATATCACCTGCGACGCGATCTCGACAACCCACGACACGGACTCGCCGTCGTGCTCGGGGCCCTTGCCGAACTGGCCGCTGCTCCCCACGCCGGCCTCCTGGCGCACGGTGTCCGGCACGACGAGCTCGCAGTCCCAGTAGCTGGCGGCCTTGACCATGGGCTCGAACTCGGGCACGCCATAGCGGTGGGGGTTCTGGAACTTCTCGTTGGGGTTGAAGGTCTTGGGGTAGGCGGCGACGGAGAGGGTGTAGGGCCCGTGGACGAAGGCGCCGCGGAGGACGAGGGCCGAGGTGTTGCGGACGCGGAGGAAGAGCTTCTCGGGCGACGGCAGGATGCGGTCCTGCGAGGGGACGTAGGTGACTGTGTAGCGGACGACTTCGCCGACCTTGACGCTGCCGACCTGGTGGACGAGCAGCATGGCGGCGGAAGGTGGCGTCGAGAGCGGGCGTCGTCGGGCCTGGGCGGGGGCGGCGGGGTCGTGCGCAAGGCGGGAAAGAGAGGAGAGGGGGGGAGCGAGAGACACAGAGAGAGAGAGAGAGAGAGAGAGAGAGAGAGAGAGAAGAGGGTTTGCGGAAGCAGGATATCCGCCGCTCGAGCCGGATCGGAGATGGGGGGAAAGAAAGTGGTGGTGAGAGATATCGGAGTGGTCAGGGTCCCGAAGGCCGCCGCGCTCTGGCTGCTCGGTGGGGCGGGTGTGGCGGGCCGGCAGCGCTGCACGGTCGTTGGTGGTCGCGGTCAAACAATAAGTGGTCGGCTGCTTTAGCTCCAAGTGCAGGCGGACCCGTGGCGGCCGTGCCGTCGGTTGCCTCAGGGGCAGCAGGAGATAGTTCGCCCCGGTGGGTTGGTTCGCGCGTTTCGCTGGAGAACTTCCGCCGGCGCTAGGATTTTTGGCGTTCGGAGGCGAAGCAAAAAAGCCAAGTCCTGAAAACCCGCTTTGGCGAGTTGCGCCGGCTGCTTCCCGTGGCCTGTACTTCCGTTTGGCGGCCCCACCGGCGCCGTGGGAGGTACCGGGTACGGAATGCACGCCGAGGCTCGCCTTCCAATCCTGGTGGAGACGATCCTTTTGGGAAGCCACGCACGAGCCAACCTCGCCCCTGCCAGATGAAAAGCTTAGTCAGTGGTTTTCCTGCGCAATGATGCAATTGGGGTTGCTTGGCGGATTTGTAAGGGCGCCCGCCTTTGTAAGGCCCTTGGCATTCATGGGATCCAATATATGCGCCCCCGGGGGCGCATATAATCCTGCGCCCCTGGTGCTGACATAATTCCGCGCCCCCGGGCAGGATCCAATAGGAGAGCTTGTTTTTCAAGGATACAAAATACCAGGAAATGCCAGACAGCTGCCTCCAGATGGCATTATAGGGTTACTTAGGGTTAAGGTTACTTAGGGTTAGCATCAAAACCTCTACATCAAAACCTCTGCATCAAAACCTCTGTATCAGAACCTCTGCATTAACACCTCTGCATTTTAGGGGGGAGGTGCGCTGGCTAGGCCTGCGGCGGGCCTTTAGGGGGGAGATGCGCTGGCTAGGGGCGGGCCTTTACAGGGGAGGTGCCCTGGCTAGGGGCAGAAATCTGCGCCCGGGGGCGCGGAATTATGTCAGCACGGGGGGCGCGAGATTAAATGCGCCCCCGGGGGCGCATATATTGGGTCCCGGCATTCATCGGTGTTGATTCATATGGTTACTAAGGTGGGCCTTGCAACTTGCTCCGCTCAGTGGGCGAGCATGATCGAGTTATCATGACCAATTTTGGTGTAAGCCGACCTCCTTGTACACATTGCTTGCCTCGACCACCATGCTGGAGCCGACACGCTCATGAGCGATGCATGTATATAAACAGCTAGATCCCTTCTGTCGTGCTTCAAAGTTGTAAAATCATGTCGGTGCATCTCACAAGAGCAATCGGTCGACGAATCCCGCATCTGCGAATTCCCGGCGGTCCAGCGAATCGAGCATCCTGCAAGTACTTGTACCCGAACACTTACATCACCCCACCTTCTTCCTCTGCACCAAGCTCCGTCCGAACAGCAACAGCTCTCGCCACGCCACGACAACTCTCGTCCAAACTCACATCCAGTCTCACCAATCCGTTCGCCCAGACCCCAGTCAAAACCATGACGACCTCGGTAAGCTTGCGTCGTCCCCGCGATGTCCGCTCGGACAACCCCCCAAAAAACACCCCGCTAACCCCGCGCAAGGGAGGCATCACCGACTGGGTCAAGACCGACGACAAGACCGGCGAGTTCAAGCGCCAGGTCAGCTCGTTCCGGAACTTCATCTCCAAGGAGCCCGGCGCCGAGTTCCCGCCCGAGAAGGGCCGCTACCACATCTACGTCTCGTACGCCTGCCCCTGGGCCCACCGGACCTTGATCGCGCGAAAGCTCAAGGGCCTCGAGGACTTCATCTCCTTCTCCGTCGTCCACTGGCACCTCGGCGCCGATGGCTGGCGCTTCGTGACCTCGGACGAGTCCCTCCCCGGCGACAACGTCACGCCCGACCCCTTCCACCCCGCCTTCACCCACCTCCGCGACGTCTACTTCGAGTCCGAGTCGGACTACTCCGGCCGCTTCACCGTCCCCCTCCTCTACGACAAGCGCCAGAACCGCATCGTGAGCAACGAGTCGAGCGAGATCCTCCGCATGCTCACCACCGTGTTCGACGACCAGCTCGACGAGAAGCACCGCGCTATCCAGCTCTATCCCGAGCCCCTGCAGGGGAAGATCGAGGAAGCCCATGGGTGGATGTACGATCTGATCAACAACGGCGTGTACAAGTCGGGGTTCGCTACGACCCAGGACGCCTACGAGAGGAATGTCGTGGCGCTGTTCGAGGCGCTGGATCGCGTCGAAGCTCATCTGAAGGAGGGCGACGGGCCGTACTATCTCGGAAAGGAGCTCACGGAAGTCGACGTCCGGCTGTATGTTACCTCCCTCGGAAGACTGCCTGCCTGCCTGCCCTACTCTTTTGCTTTCCCATTTGACTAACGCCGTTTCCTCCATAGTTACGTGACGCTCATCCGCTTCGACGTAAGTCTACCACCAGCAGCCCCGTGTACACGCAAGATTTCGGACCCCAAACTAACACGCTCAAGCCCGTCTATGTCCAGCACTTCAAGTGCAACATCCGCGACATCCGCTCCGGCTATCCCGCCATCCACTCCTGGCTGCGCAACCTGTACTGGAACCACCCGGCCTTCGCCGAGACGACGCAGTTCGAGCACATCAAGTGGCACTATACCAAGAGCCACACACAGATCAACCCCAAGAGCATCACCCCAGTTGGGCCGGTGCCGAATATTCTGCCGCTTGGGGAGGAGTGCGGGGCCGTCAAGAAGTAGGTGTCGGCTCTGGGACGTGTGTGTTGCAGGGGGGGTTATATCAGTGATGAAATGTGAGACGTAAAAGAGTAACGATAGCCATAAAATGAACATGCTCCAATTACACCAAGGTTGAATACTCGCATCACCACACTCGACGGCTTATCTCTCACTATACAGACTCCTCCTAAGTCCTCTGCTTCTTCCCACCACCCCCTTGGTCCCACCCTGCCCTCCTCTTCCCCTCCTTCTGCCAAAACTGATCTCGATCTCTCTTCATCCTCCCCTCCTTCATCTCCTCCATCTCCGCCATCTTCTTCTTGAACTCTTTCCGTCCCTCCTCCTTCTTCGCCCTCCTCTTCTCGTCCTTCTCGTTCCGGATCGTCCCGAGCATGTGGACCAGCGCCCTCGTCTTCCTCTCCTCGGCGCCCAGCACGACCGCTCTCTTCTGCATGTACGTCTTCTTCTTCTGCTTCTTCTCCTCGACGATCTGGCTCTTGAAGGGCAGCGTGGCCGCGAGCTGCTTGGGCACGCGCACCGCGTTGAAGTGCCTGTCCACGCGGTCGATCTTGCGGTACTGCGAGTTGCGCTCCTTGGGCGTCGGCACGCCCTCCGCCGCGCGCACCTCGCCCGTCAGCCGCATGGGTTGCCACCCGATGAGGTTTGTCGCCAGGTTGTAGAACCGGTGCGGCTTGATGGGGTACCACGCTCGCAGGAACACGATGTCGCTCATGAGAATCTTGTCCTCGAACGTCGCACGGTAGCAGCCGTCCGGCTTGGACAGCGCGCGCTTGATTTGACCCCGGATTCCGGACACCGTCTTGATCGCCGCGCCCTCGAACTTGGCGATCTCGAGGCTCGTGCTGAACATGTTCTTGATGAAGGACGTGTTCTTGTAGATCTTGTACGGCTCACCCGTGAGCTTGAGCTTCTTCACAATCTCGGTCGACTCATCGACGCTGAGGACGGTGCCCGTCGCCGAGATCCGGAAGCCGGCGTTACTGGGTGAGAACGAGTTGAAGCACACGAAGCCGTTGTTGGGCGCAATCAGCGGGCCGTAGAAGGTACCGAAGCAGTGCATGTGCTCCGGCGTGTACTTGAGCATACGATTCCTCGTGCGCGAGTCCGTGGTGCTGTATATCGGCAGCGTCTGGAACCGCCTCCAGCCGAGCGACACGATCAGCGGGTTGTTGGTCTTGAGGATCTTCTTGTGCCACCGATGCCTCTTGATCCGAACCTGGACGTAGCCGAATCTATCCTCCGTCGGGGTCAACCCTCCGATGATGATGGGGTTGCTGGCGTTGAATTTCTCGACAAACTCGGCAGGGACGTTCTCCAGGACAATCTTGGCATACTTCCCAGCCTTGTAGCCCTCGACGGCGACCCTCTGCCTCTCGTCCAGCTGCTCGAACTCGGACTTGTTGATGTCCAGTTGCTTCTGGATCATGGCCTTTTGCGCCTCGTACCACTCATCCTCACCGAACTCGTCTGCCGTCACGCCTGCCTCTCGCCTGGCATTGGCCTTGTCGTTCATGAAGCCCTCACGGTCCTCCTCCTCGAAGCGCATCTTCAGCTCTTCTTTCCGCCGGGCGTTCTTTTCTCGCTCGGCCTCGATGTCTTCCGGTTCCTTTGACTCCGGCTCCCCGGGGGTTTCATCGGTTTCCAAATCTTCAAAGACGCCATCTCCCTCATCGTCGTCGTCACCGCCATCAGAGCCAAACCCATCCTCGTCCTCTAGCTCGAGATCCACGTCTTCGTCGTCTTCGTCATCCTCTCCATCTTCACCTCCACGCTTCTTGCTGAGGTTGACCGTAGCAAACCTGTCCCGAACGCTCTCAATGATATCCTCCTGAGACCACTTCGTCGCAAGCGCGTCGTAGTCGAAGATGGGGATATACCTGTCCTCGGCGATGTCTTCCTCTTCGGTCTTTTTCTTTTGGAAAAAGTCCTCGTCATCTTCAATGTTCTCCTCTTCCTCCTCGCCTTCGCCCGTCCATCGCTGCAGGACTTCTTGGGGAGACAGGCTGTTGTCGTACAGGTACCGCGCAAAATCAGCCGTACGGTAAGCGGGTCGCTTCCCATGAAGGCTCTTGGCTACGTCTTGGAGGTTATCCTTCCAGCGTAGAGCCGCGGCCTCCTCGTCGGAGTCATAGTCCTCATCGACGTCGCCCTCATCCACATCCTCATCCCGTTCCTCCGCGTCCGAAATAGAGCCGAGGTCGGAATCGCTGTCGGCGAACGCGATATCGTCATCGCCCGATTTGTCCTCTCGGCCGCCGCGGAACAGGGACCCTAGCTTTCCTTCGTTAAACTCCACCTCGGCATCTGATCCCTCTTGTTCGTCTCCGCTCTCGAATCCCTCGTCCTCCGGGTTTTCGTCTCCTTCCCAGTCCTCGTCATTTTGCGCCGCACGGCGAGGGTTCCGGTGAGACTTTCGGCCTGACTGACCCTCTTCGGCGTCCGCCTCGAGGGCGGACTTGTCGACCTTCTCTCCGCCTTTGAACAGTTGGACTCCCTCTTCAGTCTGGCCCAGGAGCCTTCGCTCAGACTGTAGGCCAACAATGAGCTCCTCGCCTTCGCCCAGCTCCTGATTCTCGTCGTCTTTGTTGAAGGTAAATCCCTTCTCCCGAGTAATCCAGATGGCGTCTCCATCGATCTTGAGACCGCTTCGATCAGACATTGGGGCGTGTAACTTCTTCTCCTTTTCGTCGAGGCGCCGCCGGCCCGTCTTGCCTGTGGCCTTGGCCAGCGCTTGATCCATGGCAGGAGTCGGACAGGGGTCAGGGAGGGACTCGATACCAGAGACAGTGAAGTCGCCCACACCGGGAACGTGAACACGCTGGTCGGTCGCCGAGAAATTGGTCCCACGTAGGTAGCCCGACAATACAATGGAACGATCGCACTTGGGGTCCTCCTCGATCTTGGTGGGATGGGTGATATCCCGGAAGCTGTCGATGATGGAGTAGGGATGCGTGTTTCGCCACACTAGGGGACGGGGGTTCTTCATGACCGAGAGGAAGCGAGAGAGATTATGGATTTCGCGGTCTGGGTACCGTCCATTGAGAACACCGGAGAGGTAGAACAGGTGAGCACCCTGGTACAGCTCCGTCCATAGCCTTCTCTTCAGCCTCTTTTTCGCGTCTTTGAGCCCCTGCGGCTTTCGGAAAAGGTCGAGGTGTGTGAGGATGCCGAACACATTTCCAGGCATTCCAGTCGACGCGAGGATATTCAGAAACTCCATGGTCTCCATCTCGAAACCATAGTTACCGTCGATCATGAGCAGGACGATGTCGGCGACCTTGGCGATATCCACCATCGCTTCTAGCTCGTTCGGGCATTCGACAAAGGTGAGGCGCTGCTTCTTGGAGGTAACCACGGTGATGGGCCCCTGGGGGTCCGAAAGGGTTTCTTTTGCATATCGGCGGATGAGCGACTTTAGCAGGGTAGTCTTGCCGACGCCGGGAGGGCCGACGATGGCGACGAGGCGCGGGGGCGCCTCCTCGGGGAGGCGGTCAATGTGAGGGACATGGAGGCGTTTCTCCTTGATCTATAGATACACCCCATTAACACACGGCATCACACGTAGAGAGCGGGAAACGTACGTCGTGCGACCGCGCGGCAGTCCTTTGTAGTCGACCGGGATTGGCGAAGGCGAAAGCTTTGGGGTTGTGGTCTGGTTTGGTTAGTCCGTATTCTCGGCAAATAGAGAGCCTGGCACTTACCCCCCGTAGGCTTCTTCTTCTCCTTTGCCTTGCGATGAGGCTTGTGGACTTGATCCTCCATGTTGGGTGGCTGCGACTGGAAGTAGTCGATGTAGGATATTTTTCCCTGCGCGGGCTTTGGACTTGGATCAAAAAATTCATGGACTCTGCTTATCTTATCTTCTTATCGATAAGGTGTAAGGGCCCCACTCCGGAATCGCGCAAACCCCGCCCCCGCTGCCGCCGCTGCGCACTGAGTGTGGTCACGCAGCAATCTCCACCCACTGTCAGGCATATCAAGATCAGGGTGAGACAAGGAGTTATTGTTCTCGGGATATTACCATTCGTGTATTTTCTCGTCGCATAATCAGAGCGGTCGCGATACTCAATCCAAGGATATCCTGGGGCTTGCTGCTCCTTGGAAGGCTTCCCGCGGCATGGACCGGGGGCGACGAGCCAACTCAATGAGTGATCTCCAGGGGATCGATCCGGGTGCTCGGCGCCCGCCGAAGATACTTGCACGTACATTGGTGTAAATTGAACGTGGGACTGCATTTAGATGATGACGTAGATCAAAAAGCAGGCCACCACGCCTTGGTGACGCACGCAACATGACGAAAGACGTCCTCGTCGAATCCAACATTGAAGGACGGGAGGCCTGTTATCATTCGTTCCAGCTGGAATAGTGCCTGCCTAGTTGAAGGCTGGCCATCCCGTGTTGTTACATTTCCCGCCCCCCATTGCATCAGTTCGGGAAGGAGGGACTTTGATGAACCCGCCCCTCGCGCGTCCGGCTTTGGCAGGTATAAAGGTCGTCAGGCACCCACCCGTCCCCGCAGCAGCCCGCTTCTCGCTGTCATCACCTTTATCCCTGACACATCTCACCTATCCTCGTTCGAGTCTTCGTCGATTTCACTGCTCCCAATACTTCACCATGCCTACCTACATTGTACGTTTGCCTCCCTTACACCCGCATTCTCGCAGCATAGGCTGCTGTGAGCTGTTGCTGGTTTACTTACGCCTTTACACAGGTCACATGCAAGAAGGACGCGACGCCTGACCAGGTCAAGAAGTATATCGACTCTCTGCCATGACGTGCACATCCGACACTAACCAGGTTGCTTGAACAGGGCGAAGGACGACGCCGTTTCTCAGGGCGGCAAGATCGGCCATGACTATAACCTGATCAAGGGGTTCTCGTGAGTTTCCCAAACTTCCCATACACGGGATTGGAAAAGCTGATGGGATGGATGCAGCGTTACTTTCGCCGACGATGCTGTCACCACGCTGGAGTCGCACGAGCATGTCGATGCCGTGGAGCTGGACAAGCCTGTCCGAACCCAGTGATTAACTGCACCCAGTAATTAACTGCGCGGGCTGCTCATGGAAGCCATCCTAATAGACAACTTTTTTCAACACGGAAACATCGTAAAACGTCAGCTATTCCCCAGGACGATTATCCAAGCGCTGTGATGTCCCATTCATTCCTAGACTATTACCCTCGTCACCAAGACAAACCAACCCCTAGTCTCGGAACAAAGAGCTATGTTGGAGCCCCAGGCCATCACTATCCTCTCCTCAAAGGACATTGTTCCCAGAGCAGAAACTATAACAAAGAAGTGAAAACATTCCAATGGATAAGACTCGGTGGCATAAATACAGCAGCTAGATGCTCTCGCGGATGAAACGAAAGCTTTCCATAGAATCCCGCGCTAAGAGCTGGTGGCGCAACACTTTGAACTAACGAGACCAAACGAGCCACACGGGGCCGCCCCTTCAATTACACCACTCCCATCAGCTCCACGACCCTTTCCCTTCCCCTGTTCTGCCAGAGACCTTTCCACACCACCCGACACGATGTGCCACGGAAACATAACCCAGCTGGTCTGCGGCCACACCCTCCAACAGGTCACCCCCTGCCAGAGTGCCTCTACCCACAACCCCTGTGTCATAACCTGGGAGCGCCGCACCATCCGCGACACCTGCGCGCCCTGCGATCCAACATATCGCAAGCGCCGCCTGCACGACGAATATGAGGAGCGGCACGCAGCCATCATGGGGCGGATGCTCCAGGCGCGCAGAAGGGGGAACCAGCGCGCCGTCGATGAGCTGGGCGAGCTGGCGGCCAGGCTGCTTTCTTGCCATCGGGAGAGTATGAGGGAGGTCCTGGACCTGGAGCGGAAAGTCGACCAGGAGGTAAGTTTTGAATAGACCAGATCATTTTGCCGGACGCCGTTAACAAAGACCCAAGAAGCCGGAATGACAAGTGCTCGTGACAATTACGTGACGATACACCGA
The DNA here is from genome assembly GCA_023628835.1 of Sordariomycetes sp. S4602. NCBI lineage: Eukaryota > Fungi > Ascomycota > Sordariomycetes > Sordariomycetes sp. S4602. The sequence goes on from JAMAJV010000063.1 coordinate 14,884, forward strand.
AGGGGCGCTACCACGGGCCCCTAAACCCTGGTGCCGAGCCATTCGGAGCCTTCGGCAGCTGCTCCGCCGGTCCCATCGCCGCGGCCATCTCATAAACCGTCACCTGGCTGCCATCCCTCCCCTCAACGGCCCGGGCCTTCTCAACCTCCTTCTTTGTGTTGACGTAGTTCCTCACCCTTTCCTGCCCAATCTTGCCCGCTCGTCGTTTGTCCGCCGGCACGCGCAGGAAAGGGATGGCGACGACGGCTTCGAAGATGTTGCGGATCTTGTCGACGGGGACGTTGTGCCGTTGGGCAACTTTGTTGAAGGGGAAGGCTTCCATGGCCGTATCGGCGATGTCTACGATGATGTGCTTGCCGGGACTGGGTTCTTGGTGGGCGAACTTCCGAGGGGCAGAGTTTTGCGGGTGGGAGACACGCTGTTCTGGGCGTGTCTGCGCCGGCTGGCCAACCATGCTGGGCTGGGGCGCTCGCGAGTTCTGGATTGGATGCGCGGAGCCAACCATCGTCCCTTGCTGGGGATTCCGCACCATGTATGGGTGAGATGCCATCCCCATCGTACCGGTGGCCGCATTCAGTTGGTTGGTTTGGGGGTTGAACTGAGCGCCATTCGAGCCATTGGCACCCTGTACCGACGTCGGCACGAAAACAACATTGTAGGAAGCGCCGTTAGGTGTTTGTGCTTGCCCGTGTGAGTGCGAAGTTCCTTGGGGCAGTGCCGGATTACCATTCCCGTTCAACGCTGCTGCCCTCTGGAGAGCCGCCTGCTGTTGACGGGCGACACAAATACGACAGTGTGGCTTGGACGGTCCCGATCCGGGAGGGTGAAGTCCCGAACGACGCTGAGCCTGGGCATGAGCCTGAACCTGGGCCTGGGGGTGGACATGGTTTTGCTGCCATGTAGGGAACGGAGCCGACGGCTGCGCCTGCAACTGAGTCGGGGATCGACGGAGCACCTGCGATCCGGCTTGCGCAAGAGGTCCCATTGGCTGCTGACAAGCAGTTTTGGGAACTGATGGTGGCGGCCCGTTCTCTTCGGCTTTGAGCATATCTGGTTGTGTGCCGGCTGGCGAGGTGGCGTCGGAATGAGACCACGGGTTACCATTTGTGGGATTCGGTTGGCTTGAAAGAGAAGCATCAGGGGGAAGCATAGGACCTCCAACGGGTGGATGGTGCGGAGGTGTAGGCGCGGAGTTGCAGGCCAGGGAACCCGGTTGACTGCCCGGAGGCAAGGTTGAGGACGGCGCTGTGGTCCCGTGCGGCAGCTGGTTGTAGGCAACCTCTCGTGAGGTGGACCGATGTTGCGAAGACGAGTCGTTGACCACAAGTCCATCCTTGGAAGAAACCTCCGCGTTAGGTGTCTCATGGCGCCGCGCGGAACCCGTTGTTGCCAGAGCGGTATTGCTGCTCACTGGCGGCATCCGCTGGGTGGTTACAGCATTTGTTGGCTCTGCATCTCCGCCGGGCTGTTGCATTTGATTTGGCTGTCCAAGAGGCGGTGCTGCCTCAATCTCGGGGTCTTTTGGCCGGGGATCCGCTCCGATTACACCAGCGCCGCCTTCTTCCCCTTGTGGCTCCTGGCTCTTTCGCTTCCGGGAGAAGGGGACCTCTGGTTGAGAAAAACTGTCCTGCAGGTGGTTTGAGGGCTCCGTGCTAGGGATTTGTTTTGGTGAAAGCTGAGGCGAATCCTTGCAGCAGGATGCCAGTTCCATAGGAATATCGGTTGGAAACACATAATTCTCCAAGGAGGGAAGTGAAGTGGCACCCGCCGTCGCCTCTGGTCCGGCAGGCTTGGATGTATGCTCCGGAACGGCATTCGTTGTTCGCGTGGATTCGCAAGCGCGGGGGCTCGAGCCTTCATCTTTCCCCTGAGATAGGGCACTGCCGACATGGGCGGGTGCAGGGCCCGTCTGAGGAGTTGACATCACCTGTGGTTGATCGTTTGACCGGCTAGGAGGTGCCGGAGACTCCAGCTTCCTTCGCTTTACTGGCTTCTCAGACACGAACTGGACGTCGTCGTCACCTCGTTTGAGCGGGTTTTCCGGCTTTGGGGCGACGAGGCTGGACGACGGGGGCAGAGCTGGAGCCGTAGGAGATATACCGCTCTGATCAGGTGCCAAGGGCGCCGGCGGCACATGTGTCGACGGAGGCGGCGGGGGAGGCGGCGGAGGGGGTGGAGCAAGGGGCTGGAGGAGGGAGTGAGAAGCTTGAGAAGGCGGGAATATGGACCGAGAAACAGGTGTCCCGATCAGAGGAGGGTGAGCAGCTCCCGCCACTTCAGGCTGGGGCGTTTCCATGGGAGCTGGGAAGTCTTCAGAAGAGAGCATAAGAGAGAACATGGTTGCTGCACCGTGGGGTCCAGTACGTGGTGTGTGATCCTGGTGTCTGGTTGAAGATGGGAAGTAGGTAGGCAGAGGGATACCTGTGGATATTTGTACTGAGGAAAGCAGCAAGTGCAGCAGCACCAGGTGCAAGCAAACTTGAGAGAATCATCGCGGGATGCTCAGAGGCGTGAGCCCTTCTTCCATCAACCACGCTGGAAAATCACACGGGGTAAGTGAACTAGGCAAATACAATGCAGCAAGAGTGGCTGTTAGGGGGCAGGTAAGCATCAACTGGTAGGCAACGCTGAGAGAGCAGCGATTCTTGGTTTGGGATGATCCATCTTTGATACAGGCCTGTCGCCAAGCACGGAACAGCAGGAGCCCGCAACGTTGGTCCTTTCGCATATGTGCCTGAAAGAAGACTGGATCTAGGGTGTGTAACAGACCACGTTTGCTAATTTGCAGCTGAATGGTTTGCTTTGGCTGAATGAGATGAGAGAGCATTGTGCTCCTGGTGAGGCAGAATGATGGAAGGAGGATCGCCGTGGGAGACAAAGGAAGAGGTCGCTTCAAGCCGGCTTAGTCATGCCCTCCAGGCATCCTCCCCCACTTGACGCCACTACTCAACGTGCTTGACCTTCCTTGCTACCCCACCAAAGACGTCGCCTGCCTCAAGCTGCTTCAGCTTCACATACCTGCACCTGTTTTCCTTCTCTCACACTTTACTTCTTCCACCACCCCCCCTGCACCACCTCCGACTCTCAAATACAAGCCCTCACATCCAGGAAACCCCTCTATCCCGTGCATGGTTGGCCTTCTCCACCAACCAACAACACACACAAAGATGACTGCGCCGCCTCCCAATCCGCTGCTCAGCAGCCACCAGCCCTCTGATGTGCAAGTAAGCTTGCACCCACTTGTCCTCCTTACCATCTCCGACTACATCACTCGACACACACTGCGATCACAGTCTGGACCTATTATGGGTGCCCTCCTAGGCCAGCACAACGGCCGCCAGATCACCATTGAGCATGCCTTTGAATGCAACACCACTTCCTCCACAGAAGCTCCATTGGAGTACACCCTCGACCATGACAAGTTTCTCGCTCGACTGGAGCAATGTATGTTCCTGCAGCTGGGCGGGGGCCCTTCTCATTCCTCGGGCCAGGGGCTCCAGATAGCAGCTAACATGATCAAAACACAGTTAGGATCGTCCACAAAGACCGAAAGCTCGACCTAGTCGGATGGTACACCCTCATGACCGCAGACGGGCCCACCCCCAGCATCCTCCCCACGCACTGCGCCATGCTGGCCCAGAACGACGCCTCTCTCCTCCTCGGCTTCCATCCAGACGAGCTTGCCCACCACTCCGTTGGCGCCAAGCTCCCCCTCTCCATCTACGAGAGCAACTACGAGGCCGACGATGACCGCGATGGCGAGGACCAAAAGATGTCCGGCGAGGACGACTCCGCCGCGAAGCTCAAGTTCCGCGAGCTCCAGTACACCGTCGAGGCTGGCGATGCCGAGATGATCAGCATGGACTTCGTGGCCCGCGGCGGTGGGAACGCCACGGCCATCGACCAGGAGGATCGCGCGCAGAAACATGTGGCGGCGGATGATAAGCATGGGGCTAAGCGCCGCCTCGTTGGCGCCGCCGGTGAAGAGGCCGCGTCGCAGGATCTCGGGCTCTCACGCGAGGAAGAGGAGATGATCTCGTCCCTAACCGCCAAGGCCAACGCCATCAAAATGCTCCAATCCCGTATCCAACTCATCCATGCGTACTTGGATCAGCTCCCAGCCTCGTACAAAGCTGGCGACTACACCCCCAGGCCCGCCAACGAATCCACGACCGATGCCAATGCCGCCGTTGCGCCTCCTTCGACACCCATCCTCCGCCAGATCCAAGCCCTCGTCTCCCGCCTCGACCTCGTCGTACCCTCGGATGAGAAGGCATTCCACGACGAGCTCCTTCACGAGGAGAACGACGTGAGGCTAATCGAGCTACTCAACGGTGTCCTGCAGAGCACACTTGGCGCCGATGGGATTAATCGGAAGGCGAGGATCATTGACCAGGCGAGGTCGCGTTCTAGGAATTCCCCATTCGTGCGCGATGGGCGGTACCGGCTCGGCGGGGAGGGGAACATGGTGCTCTAGGGATAGGTGGACTTGGTTTTACGATGGGATGAGGCGTATTGGGTTGTTTCGGGAGCCAGGAGAGCGTGTTCGTTTTGTCATTCGTATCTGTTCTCAGGGACACTGGGCCTTGCTTTCGAGACGGAAAGACCTGATAGCGGTCCTGGTCATCACATAGCTGGCGTTTCAGGAACCCATTCAGTACTTGCACAAGCGATCGGAGTTTCTTGCTCTTCACTTGTCACACTTTCCCTTTTCCATGGTCTCGAGAAGATTCAAGTGCCAGCACCCCGCAACTTTTGGCTGCGTTGTGAAAAAGATTCAGTATTATAATCTCAAAGAGACTGACTCTAGAACGCAGGAATCTGAAACGAAAGCAACAAATATACCCAGCCACGCCCTGTACTCGATAACCCCATCGATATCAAATGGTAAGCCACCAGTCCCGGAGGCATAAAACTGAACGTCCAGGAACCAAGATATATAAACGATTAGCGCCAGAAACGAGCAGCGCTGAAAGACATGAATCAGTCTTGGAACCGAGCCACCAGGCCGTCTATCGGATTTCGTCGCCGCGTTATTGTATGGGGATATCATGTTCGCGAGAAAGCAGGCCGTAATTCCAACGAGACCAAATTCCACTGCTGCTGCGAGCCTCTCAGGCCTCAATGACGACCTTGAGCACCAGGTTTCCCTGGTCATCCACCGTCCGACTTGCCAATTCAAAAGCCGCTTTGGCGTTCTCGAGGCCTTTGACCCTGTGGGTGACCATCGCGTCTAGGCTCGGGAGCTTGAACCCAGCCGCGCCCTTCCCTGCGTTGCACAAGATCCGGATGCCAGTCTTGTACGTGTTGGCGTATCGGAAGATGCCCAAGATATCGACTTCTCTGAGATGCGCCGCTGACAACGGCAGCGTCTGGATCGGGGTCCCCATGCCGACCATGATAACCTTCCCTCCACACTTGGTGGCGTAGAGACTGGTGTGCATGCACACCTCCTTGCCCGTGCACTCAAAGCTGATGTCGACCCCGTCTTCGTCTTCGTCCTCGTCGAAGACGAAGCCGCTCGCGTCTCTCGTCACAGAGAGTATGTCCTGGGCCAGGCCTTTAGCACCCTCCAGTTGGCTGTATATACTCGCCGGTGTCATGACCCCGGAAGAAGGCGTCGACGCCCCAGAGTCGGACGCCCCGCAACACATCGAGGAACAAGCAGAAGAGGCCACCGAGGTCTTTGGGACGACATAACCGTGGGTGGCGAAGCCCTGCGAAAGAGCGTAGTTGACCCGGCCCTCGTCGACGTCGGCGATGGTAACCCTGGTGCAGCCAGCCTGGCGAGCCATGATGGCAGTGAGCAGCCCAACGGTGCCTGCACCCATGACAAGCGCCGTTGACCCTGTCTCCGGGGTGGCTCGGTTCACGGCATGGAGGGCAACCGACAGGGGTTCCAAGAGGGCAGCAGCATCAAAAGAGACATGGTCGGGCAGTCTATATCGGGAAGCCGTTAGCCATGGAGTCGCAGACGGTAAGAAGCCCGCGGATTGTCAAGACACATGGGGCCACTCACTTATGACACCACTGCGCCGGGTGGTTGATTCTCTCCTGGAGAGTGCCCTGGTAATGAGGGAAACTCTTCGCACTGCTCCGGAACCGAAGCTTCTTGCAGAGGTTGTAGCGGCCTTTCCTGCAAACGCTGCAAGAATCGCACGGCACACCGACCTCCAAGGCGACTCTATCTCCGAGAGCGAAACCGGACACGTGGGAGCCAATGGCAACCACAACACCAGAGGACTCATGGCCTAGAGACAAGGGCTGGCGGGCTCGCAGATCCCCGTTCGCGAACTTTTTGTAGTAGGACACATCTGAACCGCAGATTCCGGTTGATGCGACGGATATTTGGAGCTCGCCAACGCCAGGGTCTTCGAGTGTCCTCTGTTCCTAACGCGGAGCAGAGTTAGCAAGCCCGACACGCACTCCTCGCCAGTCGCTCCTCTCACGACTCCGCTGTGCTCCTCGCGGCAGCACAGCTTCTTCCTAGCCCGACCTCGATTGGTCATCCCACAGGAAAGGCATAGTGCTAAGGGAAGGTGGTAAGGGGACTTCTGTGTAACCACCAGGCCCACCCAGCCCCATAGCTGAGTTGTTGGGGGCCTGATGGGCCGCCTTTCTGCAGCTTGATCGTTCGGCCCGCGCCGAAAGCAACGGGGAAGAAGCAAGGGGGTAAGCTTAACCACCGTATGGGGAAGCCACGATCAAGGCTAGTCTCGTGGCAAGGGCGTGGAGAGAGAAAGAACGTGGGGAGAACGCTGAGAGGTACTCACTAGTCGCAAGTCCCGTGGTCCGTGGAGCACCGAGGCGCTGATGGTGGACTTTGTCGGTTTTCCATGTACTGGGAACATAGTAGATACGGCCTCGGTGAGCTCATCCGTCGCAGCGGGTGCCATTTTTGAGTGTTGTGGTGACGATTGAGCGTGGGATGTCGAGTGGGATGTGGGTGGCTCGTTGCAAGGGGGGCTTGGCCGAGCTTCCTAAAGGGGAGTCGTCGCAGAGTGGGATTGGCTAAAGCGTGGAGGGGCGGGAGGCAGCTGAGCAAAAGGGGAATGAGATAAGGCCTGGCCACGCGTGGGGTTTCGAGGGGGTAGGGCTAGTCCAGGTTCTGGTATACGAGGTAGATATATATAGCAAATTTTCATATATATGTGCGTATTCTCGAGGTGTTGAGGTAGGAACTAGAGCCAGGAGGAGGAAGGTCCGCGGGAGACAATATATACAGGGGAGATTCCTGTGCTGCGACCCAACGGTGAAGGGAGAGGGGGGCTTTATCATGGACAGCAAGCTCCGTACACTGAATAGAAAATGTCTGGGGAGTGAGTCTCCTGTTCCAAGCATGGAGAGCCGCCCGCAGTTCCCGTCAGGACCCCCACTTTACAGGGAACATGGTATTGACTTCCTTCCGTCCATTGACCCAGTATTGCGTCTTCGCTGGAGACCAAAGCAGCCTGATGTGTCTGTGAATCACCGAGACTGGAGTGT
>JAMAJV010000064.1:0-21085 GCA_023628835.1 Sordariomycetes sp. S4602
GCCAGAGTATGACACAGGTCCGGTCGCGGTTCAAAGGATATGAAGTGGCCAGCACACTTGTTATACCACGAGATAGATGTGGTGAAGGCGGATAACTAGCAAGGAGGGGGCAGGGGTCAGACGAGACGGCGGTCGCGGCAGTCCGCAGGACTCGTTCAACGTCTCACCGAGGGTGCATGGCCAGTCCAGGCTTGCAGGATCGTTCGCGAGGTCGTACAGTCCCTCCCGCAAGCGCCAATCAGGTTGTGGCGACGGTGCTGGTACGGCGGGAGCGATGGGACGCTGCGTCTGCGTCTGCATGTGCGAGCCCCGGGTGGTCCATGTTCGGTTGAGCATGCCATGATACGGCTCGGGGGTGGTTGTCGCCCTGCCATCACGTTGCGACAGGGGGTGGGGGGCGTTGGTGTCGTTGCTGTCACCACCTGTCGCGGAGAGGGCAGAATCCAACGAAACAGTCCATCCCTTGGAAGCCAGACGACACCCACCGACTAGGAAGCAGACGTGTTCTTAATACATATAATAACCAACGGCTGCCCGGCGGTCACTGTGCCACCGGCATCGAGATTGGGCCGGCCAGCAGCGCGCCGGGGGTAAGCACGCGTCGGATCTCACCCCTTGAGGGTCCCAAGAATACTGTCGCTCTGCAATGCGCCGGCGCCGAAGCTGACGGCTGTGGATGGTCTGGCCCCGGAGCCAGCACGGAGCAAGGGACGGAGATACAGGAACGAGAAAGCCGGGCATCGACAGGCTCTCATTGGCGTCGCCCCCAGAGCCACTCTACCCGAATTATCTGTGAAACACACAAAGCCCTGGAACTTTCTTTGGGGGTTAAGCTGCGTTGGCGCCGAGTGCCTGATATGGTGGGAGAACCTGGGAGAGGCGAGTTATGAGCGAGCAATATCCAATGTGGAGTGTAAGACAGGCAAAGGGCCCCGCTTTCCGGCCGTAGCGCTGGAGAAGGGCAGTACCAGGCGAGGTACTCCCCGCGTCGCGTCGCAGACCAGGTACTCGACTTCTCTCCAAGCTCACTCATGGTCAAATCCACATGTGGGTGTGACGCGCCACACACACCGACTAGAGTACATATGTAATTACATAGACACGGTCGGGTGCCGACTTTGGCACTGTCCAGGTACCCCACGGAGGCGCTGGAACCCCCACATAATTATCTGCTGCCTGCGAACGTTACTCCAATTGATCAATGGCTGTGCTCTCCAAATTAAGCTATCGTGAACCACTCCAGCTGGAAGTGCGCTACATAGGGTGGACATAATTCTCAGGCCTCGATTGCAGGGTGTCCAGCGCGTAATTTTCCCAGAGGCCCGCACGCGCCCTGCAGTAACTGCACGGGCAAGGAAGTCGGACGGCTCGCCGCACGCAACTCTCGACTGTTGCAACACGCTGGTCCGGGCCCATCTCACAGCCACCTCACGCGACTTGCCCATTGGCCGAGGGTCAGCTCATCTCCAACCACATCCCCATCCTCTGACACCACCCGAGCGGTATCTGTTTCTTAGCTCATGGCCCCGGCAAGGGCCAACGGCGTGGTCTCATCCGACCAGGAGGCCTTCGACCTACCCAAGCTGCGCATGTCATTTGGCCTCGAGGTTAGCGGCTTTCCCAGTGAGAGAGGTGGTGGCCCCAAAGCTAACGCGGTTGAGCTGATAGTCGGACACACGGTACCTGGGAGCTCAGGAGGCTTCTGTGCCTGGTAAAGACTTTCTTCCCGTCTCGGGCCTGGCTCCGGCTTAGTTGCTGACCCGATGGCAGAGTTCTTTGACATCAAATTCTGCCCGGATCAGCCTCTCAACAATGACCCCGTCTTTGCCGCGGTCAGCAAGAAACAAGTGAGCCCCCCGGCCCCAGGCCCAGTGAGACCGGAGCTCACCAGGGTCGCAGGTCGTGATATGCAGACTCTCCTGCAGCAAGGACGAGCCAAGTCCCTGCGAGATCATCACCATCATAAGGGATACCGATGTGAGCTTTCTCTCCCATGCCGTCTGCTTCGAGTTGTGCTAACCTAGGAGAAGGATGCCGCCGAAAACTGCTGTTGCACTTGGTCCAAAGATCCCGAGACCGGGCGGCCGCTAATCTGCGTGGCTGGTCAAGATGCCAAAATCAAAGTGTACGATGTAGTCAACGGAGAGCTGGCTGCGGTGGGTTGTCCCATGTTCTAGAGGCCCCGCGTCCTCCCGCTGCTGTAGACCCAAGCTAATCGTGTTGCTGGCAATCCGAATCAGTGCCTCGTGGGCCACGGTGGGGTGCGTTTAACCCCTAGCCACGTCCCCGGATGCCCTTGCCAACTAGCTTAACGTCAACTAGGAAATCAACGACCTGGCCACGTCGCCAAGTGACCCTTCCATCATTGCCTCGGCTTCAGATGATACGACGGTGAGGATATGGGATTTGAGCTCTGCCCACGCGAAGCAGCCCTGCCTCTGCCTCCTCGGCGGGGAAAGTCACAGGGCAGCACTTCTGAGCGTGGTACGTTGAAAATGGCTCAGTCCCAATCCGAGATTCCGCTGGTCGTACTTACAAGCGCACCCACCAGGCCTTCCATGACACGGGCCGGTACTTACTGTCAGCCGGCCACGACGGGACTATCAACATGGTGAGCAATCCTCCATCGTTTACCCCCCCCCCCAAAACAAGCACCCCATCGCTTACCAATAGTGTTGCACAGTGGACTATCCCCGACATACCGGAAGAGCCACCCCTACGACCATACGAGCTACACTACCCACACTTTGCAACCTCTGAAATTCACAACACGCTTGTTGACTGGTGGGTAGACCCCCCCGCGTCCGATAGTGAGAGGTTGTGGCTAAGTGTCGAGCATTATGGCGCGACAGTGTTGCGTTCTACGGCGACTGCATACTCTCTAGAGCGTGCCATAACGAAGTCATAGTGCTATGGAGTATCGAAGGGTTCTCATCTGACGACCCACCCCCGCCACAATCCGCCGCACCGACCCCGTACGACCCAAGCCGATTAACCCGCTCGGCCTTCAGCCCTTCGATGACGCCGGCCGGGCCGGTTCTATACTCGCGGATCATGGAACTGGACACTCCTGGGTGCGGTCCGCAATTCTTCATGCGCTTCCGGCTCCATCACGCCCCGGGCCAACACCCAGTACTAGCGTTCTGCAATGCTAACGGCAAGGTATTCTTCTGGGACTTTGAGCGCCTTCGCGGGTTCCGTAACTTCGTGCGCGCAGCAACGGATGCACAACAGACTGGCCAGCCGGTCCCTGCGCGGCCATCATGGCTGCAGATGGCCCACCCACGTAAAGGTGGTGAGCAGTCGGGCAAGGGGACGGCACCCAGAGATGCACGGGCGAGTACCGACGTCGCGAGTTCGGACGTGGGAGTCGGAGTCAAAGACCGCGCAGAGGGCCCGCTGAAGGGCTACACGCGGGAAACGGTTTCGCAGTGGGAATTAAAATATGACGTTGACTCTGCCCGGCAGCCACTGAAGGCCCACAGGGTAGAGTCATTCGGCACGTCGAATTTCGTCGGCCGTCAAGTGGGCTGGAGCCCAGGAGGAGAGTGGTGCGTCGTTGTCGGGAGCTCCAACGTTGCTCTCATGCTGCAAAGGTGGACTAGGAAATAGGGCCTTTGTGGTAATAAAGACAGACTGTGCGATGCGGTCGAGGAGTTCGATTGTGCTCTCGTGGGCGTTAGACTACTGCCGTGGGCACGTAGAGGTATAAGTTGCTTACGGGAATCGCTCATTGCCGGCTCCGTTTCCCCTCGTCTGCCGAGTACGAGACTCGACCCTTCCCTTCTCCTGTGCACAGCCTGTCATCAGTCCCCTATCTGCCGTCTCACGGACATCGCCGCTACGGCGGACACCAATAGAACCGGCCGCCTCGTCCTCGATGGGTCAGAGTCAGCTTGATGCAGCCTCGGCCCGAGATTAACCTTGGAATTCCAGGCTGTTGTTGCTGCACAGCGAGGCGTTAACAGCCGCTCGGGCGGGGGTATTACATATGGGTGCCCGTGTTTGCATCCCCTTGGTCCACCGCAGCGCCGCAAGATCATAGCACCTCCCCTCCGCCGGCTAGTGAACAGACCTCCGGGTGCGGAAACGCGCGACTGGTAACCCCTTCATCATTAGTCGCGTTCTTCGACCGATCGAGAATAGGCTCGAACCCCCGTGCGGAGAGAAGACGTAAACGGCGAGGGAGAATTCGGCCGCTGTGCTTGAATGCCGACGGACCCGGTCGAACACATTCCATAATCCAAGACAGTTCCGAACAGCCTCATCTTCCGAAAGGGGCGTCGAGAATGTGCTGCAGCCTGTGGTCTATCCGACCACCCAAACGGATGATACAATCGAGAATGTCTCTCGCCTGATTTCTGAGAGCGCCCCTCTCCTCGTACACCCCAGATCGCTCCGACTCCGGCTCATGTCGAGGCGGGGTTTTAAGGTCCGCGAGAAACAAAAGAGCCGCTGCATATAAGTGGAGGATATCTTGATCGGTCTTGTAGGGTTTGGAATGCACCAGTCTCCCGAGATGCCGAACCGTTGTCTCCACCGTACTGAGGGCTGTGTCTCGGCCTTTGTCCTCCTCGATGTCGACGTTGCGGGGGCCATCCTCACTCAAGTGCCGAGGCCCCAACCGCGGACTTGGATGTCCGCCCTGTTTGGAGACGCCGGGAGAACCGGGATCGCTCTCGTCGGTCGTAGTTTTGCCGTCCTTGCGCGCCGTGCAGCTGGCGGTCGAGTAAGCGCCATACAGCTCGGCGCTTAATAGCGCCCACCATAGATTCAACAATGGAGCCGAAACAGCATCGGATACGCCTTTGGACTGCTCCGCGATTAGTGATGAGAGGTATGCCCTTAATCCAGGCATGCTCTTCCCAGAATCCCAAGCCCCTGGCTGCGTCTTTCCGTCGCCATCGTCAAATTGCCGACTCGACTCGGGCCTTTGCTCGTCCTCGTTCATTATAAATTCGGCCCGCAGGCTCCATGGACAAGTGCCACTACATGCTTGTGGAGTGTTGTTCGCGCCATAGGCTAGCCCGGCCATGGCCTTCTTTGCTCGGTGAATATCGCCCCGCTCTAGACAAACCTGCACACATTCCCGCATGGAGGAGAGCAATTTGTCGGTCCCGTTTCCGCCATTCTTACTCGAGGAGGCTTCTGGCCGGAAGAGTGTGTCTCTGCCCCCTGCAGATGAACCGGACTTGGCGTCCGCCTGGGGAGTAGTCGGCCCCACGTCCTTCCAAGGGCGGTGAGGGAAGTCGGCTATTGAATCAGCCGGGGGCGGCTCGGTACTTGGAAACCCCGCGACATGAAACTGCTTCAGAACTGTGGGCGGGTGGCTCAGAGGATTGATTGAGTCGCCTGGTAGGTGTGAGAGCTGCCGCTTTCTCTTGGTGTTGCGAGCTGAAGACAAGGAATGAGACGGGCCGGCCGTCCCGCTGAATCGACTCATTGGTGTCGGAGAGGTGAAAAGGCAGTATGAGTTAGGATGGGTGGAAATAGGCAATCTGGGTGAAAGTGGGTGGGCTATGAATCGTGAGCCCGGTTGGGTCCTTCGAGCTCTCGCCCACGTACACGCGTAGCGCATTATCGGTGCTTATTGGGCCAGCAACGATATGCATCTAAAGAATTTAAAAGCACTATTATGCGTATATCCGATACGAATCCTCGTTCCCCTGAGGAAATCAGGGCCATGGGCTTCACACCGGTCATGTACTAAGACGCGGGAGTCTCAATGAGGCGGGGTTACCGTAGGCGGCAGCGAGATGATACAACCAAAGTGTCCATGTCATGCCAGATAGTGTACACATTCCCAATCAATCTTTCGAGGCATCGGCCTACGAAAGTTGTCTATGCAGTTCTATCGAAATAGGTCCACTGTCCCTCACTTGGCTTCTCCTCCAGCGGCTCCCAACTGATTAAATTCTGTTAGCCTCACAACTCTAGCACTTAGAATATCACCAAATTATCTGCAGCCGGCGGACGGTGTTGCAAAGCAAAACCGGTTGGCATAACAAGGCGTAAGACGCAAGTGAGGTGAGCTTTCTTACCTGCGTTCTTGGTGCATGATGCCGACGAGCTTCAGCTCGCCTTCGGCAACCTGTATTACTTCCTCGATCAAGCCGGCGCCAATCGAATTCTCAAGTTGCGCGATCCTGAGGCGTGGTTAGCTATCACGGAAACATTCAGGGAGTAGGTTGAAACCCACTGATCAGCCGTCAGGTTTGGTTCGTTTTCTAGACCAGCCACCGGAGTCTTCTCCTGAGCCTTCGCCTGCTCGGATCGGATCATATCCTCCTTCTCCAATCCCAACCTCTGTCCCTCGGGAACAGCTCCTTGGTCCCCTTCGCCATTCCACTCCTCAGTCCTAACATCACGTTGAGGACGCTTCTCGGGGGTCAAGTAGGTCTTGCCCTCGATGTGAACGGTTCGCATGCCCGGGCTGGACAGCTCGTCGCCGGCAAGCGCGAATTTGTCCGGGTTATCGGCTAAAATCTTGCGCGCCTTCGCTTCCCATTCCTCGTAGCCCGGTGGCACAGCGCGTTCGACGAAAGACAGGCGCTGCCTAGTTAGCGCCTCTGTGGACTGGCGATAGAGAGAAGACTCCGGGAGGTTTCCGAGCTTGTCCAACGTGGTTCGGTACAGCGTGAGGAGAGCCGGCCGGGGCGCGGAATGGGTCAGTAGACCCGTCAGGCCCGTTGGGGTCCCCGGCTTGAGATAGCGAGCTAGAAGGGGGAGGGATGGTCGCATGGTGCTGTCTGTTCGCTTCGGCCGCGAACCAATTGAGCGCAAAAGACCTCGAACAGTTCCTTTCTCCTCCAGAGTGCTGCAATGGCAATAGCTCGGTTGAGATGAAAGATGTAGCGGGATGACATAATACACAGATGACTAACCAATACAGACGCTGCTGTCACGTGGAAGGAAGCAGGAACCTGGAGCTCCACATGACGACGTGGTGGTTCGTGCGCAAGCCACAGTCAGGCAGGTACTTCAGCACCCATAACTGCAGGAACTACAAGGCTATTCTACCTGCGTGAAACACAGTCCCCACACTGTCTACCCTTGGTTCAGGAGAGCCGCTTCATAGGCCACTTGGTGGATGATCATCGAGATATCATTTTCCCAACGCCTCGTTTTGCAATCTCATCTCTCTCTACCGCCGGCAGACCAGTGAACTTCGTATTTCGTGGCAGACTTTTCGCCCTGACTAGCAGCCATGGACTTCAAAGACTTCGGAAAGGGGATCGCGTATGCTTGTCCCCAGCGTCCTCTGCGCTTGCATCCCTACCTCTAACAGTTGTCCATACACCAGGTCCTTTGGGGCGCAGATTTCGCCGTTTGCCTCCAGGACTCTCCAGTACACGAAGGAGCAGCTGGGCCAGGTTGACGACAAGGTATATCGAACAAGACCCTGTCTGTACTCTGGGAAACGCTGCTTGAATTGCTACTAAAGTGCTCGGTCTTCACAGACCCAGCTGCCCCCCGACTATATCGACCTGGAGAAACGCGTGGATGCTCTAAAGCAAGCTCACCAGAAGTTGCTTACTGTGACGTAAGTCAGTCAGGTGGAGTTTCAAATGCCTTGGTGCTGACGAGCCTTTGGCTACCCGCAGCTCTCACTACTCCAACGAAGCCTACGACTACCCCCCAAACATCAAAGAGACGTTCCAGGACCTCGGCCGCACCGTGTCGGAGAAGGTCACCTTGTTGTCGACAGCGACGAGTCCTGCTGAGGCCCAGGCAGCTCTTGTTGCGCCCCCGACTGCCAAACCACAGCCAAAGACGTTTAGCCATGCCATTGCCCGAGCTTCGCTTGCCAGCAGCCAGGTTCTCCACCAGAACCACGCCGGTGCGGGAGAGGATCCGCTCGCAACCGCACTCGAGAAGTATGCGCTTTCCATGGAACGTGTTGGGGAGGCTCGACTAGCCCAAGACTCGCAGATCGAGAGTCATTTCTTAGCCGGGTGGAACACGACCCTGAACACCAACCTCATGTTCGCGACTCGAGCGCGTAAGAACGTGGAGAAAGCCCGGCTGAGTCTTGACACCACGAAGGCCCAGGTTAATGGGACCACCTGGAAGCTCCACGGCGCTGGCTCGCCCCGGGGCGAGCAGCCTCCTGAGCACGAGCTGGACGCGGAAGCCCAGGAGGAAATAGAGAAGGCAGAGGACGAGTTCGTCACTCAGACCGAGGAGGCCGTCGGGGTGATGAAGAACGTAGGTCCCACCGGTTTGGCCGCGAATTTGACAAGCGCGGGGTTTCTTCCTGACCTTGTCCCGAGTTAACCAGTTGGTGATCTTCAAGGTCCTCGATACCCCGGAGCCACTGAGAAACCTTGCCGAACTCGTCGCTGCCCAGGCTGAGTATCACAAGAGGGCCCACGAGATCATGAGCGAACTTGCTCCCATCATCGATGGCCTACAAACTGAACAAGAGGTACGACCCTCCCTCGCAGCCTCCCTGTTCCGTACGTGGTGCTTCTGCGCACATTTATCTAACTCCATGGCAAATGAAAGGCAAGTTACCGCCAGAACCGCGACAACGGATCCTAGACGTCAGCTAGATGGTTCGGCGATCACTTTCACAGCCCGGTATCCCAGTTTGTATGTTGGACCTCGCGGTTGGTCACGTTGCCGTCTTGTACTCATCATGCGCTATAATACCCTCGGCGGGGGGAGGACGCATTTTAGCAACCCCACAAAGGTATCTGGGGTAGGGTTTCTGTATTCAATGTTTATTCACGGGGTCTATTATATAGCAAAGTTTCTACTTGGGGTTTATCGAACCGGTATTTGTAGACCGGCGAATAAATTGGTCTGCGCGTGTCATTTGCTTCGCTCGCTTCGTCATGACGAGACCCCGAATCTATGCTACTCGCCCTGTTTTTCCCATGATGGCTGCGTCTGTCTGCATACATCCTCGTAGTCCACCACCTCCTGGCCCTGAAGCTGTAGCCCCGGCGTTGTCCAGAACATAGCCCACTGCGTTCCTTCCAACTTCTTGGTGCCGCCTATCGATCTCTCGAAATACCACTTATTCACAGGGTTGTTTTTTCTGCTTCGCCAGCATACCCCATGAGGTAGACAGTCCTGCACCATGGCGTTGAAAACAATGTCGGCCACTCCACCACTTCCTTGGCAGCTCCTGAGGACGGCAAACTTGTCGAGGTATGGCACAAATCTGCCGGTCTCGTACGCCTCCTCCTCCGTGAGCCCCTGTGGCCTCTCCCACGTAAGGATGGCGCCACCCTCATACTCCCCGGCCACAATTATACCCGCAATTTTATCGTTGACACGTCGAAGGTAATCCTCTACGTCAAGTTTTCGGCCGAAGGAGTCCTCGATGAGGTATACCAGGCGCTGGAGATCTACTTCGGGGTCGGTCAACCGCAGACGTCGCATTCCCGGCTTCGGAGGACTCCATGGCCGTGATCCAGTGCCACCAAGGATGGTGACCGGCATACCTCGCTTGAGAAGCGTGGCCATCTCGGTGTTCGGGGTGTGTCTACCGTTCGGGTCCCGCCGGGATATTTTATCCACCGGTAGGGAAGGTGAGTATACAGGTTTATCTGTAAGAAGATTGTGTATTAGTGGGTTTTTGGTAGGTCGCGTCCTAACTGTGGCAAAGCCCGCGTGCTGGCGTTCTTGCCAAGCAGGCTGCTGGGTGACAGCCTCCGGCCGGGAAATGGTTGAGGCCAAGTACGGCGAAGTAATGAGTGCAGAAGCAGCTGGCGGGAGGATGGATAGAATGTCTCTGACCATAAGAAGATTCCGAGCGTGGGATCCAGATGTTTCCGGAGAGCTGCAGTTGCCCGACGTGGTCGCCCGAGACTGCTGTTCTGATAACGAGGAAATAATAGTATCGAATTCCTGCTCGAGGTTGACGAAGCGATGGGTAATTCCAGAGCCGCTGTCCATGGGTATTCCGCCAGCCGGGTCGAGCACAATAACTGATTCTATTGTCGCTGGCGGCTCAGAAGGCGTCTCCGCATGGGTGCACACACCCGTACCCAACGATCTAGCCAGAGCCACCATGACGCTCTCGGGCGGCTCCCCCTCTTTGTACGGGTCTCGTGGGTATGAGTGGTCGATTATTATTGGTATGTTTCCCGCATCCAGTGCTCGGTAGATGTAAGTCGCATCCAGACCAGATGACCCGGTTGCGGAAGGGCGGGCGGGGATTGCGTCGACGAGCAGCGTGGTCTGGATCACGGTCGCGCTCCGGCCATCAAAAGTATCGAGGAGGAAAGCAAGTCGGTTCGCCTGCTCGGAGCGCGAGGCAGTGGGGGAGCCAAAGCCGCAGTCTATGACTACGACGCTGATGAGACCTAGCATGCGAAGCTGTGACAAGGTCTTTGCAACACCCTCCATGGTAGAGTCGTCGATGGTCTGTGGAAGGCATAGATTCACCAGCGCCACGTGCAATGCCTCAGAGGGAGCTGTGTCGGAGTCAACCTGCTCGTTGCCCTGGACGAAGAGGGCCCGGTTCTTGATAGTCCCGGGAAGATCAAGCCTCGGGCCACGGTTCGCTCTCCCCGCATCGAGGTGGCCGACATATTTCCGGAAGTAGCTCCGGGCATCTCTCTTGTTCGCGGACTCCAGCACGGAGACAATCAGATCCTTGGGATTGTGTCAGAGGGTATGGCAAGGGAACGGCGGGGGCCGGGTCGCGGTGGCTTACCCGGTCTATGGACCCATTCGTCTTCGTCTTCTCCTGATGGAGGTAACGCTGACGGGGACGGCCTGGGAGCGAGCCAGAAAGGTGGCCCCGTGGGATCCTCGGGCGGCACGGTCCGCCATAGCTGGGGCTCGGGACGACCGAAGCTCCGCGTCCCGTCAACCCCGCCGGCTACAGTCGGATGTCAGCAAGTCCCTTCATGGAGAAGAGAGCAGGGGTGCCACATGCCGGAAAGCGTAGTCGACAAATCTCCGGGGCTAAATTCCCGGGCATCTGGATTCCAAACCCCCTTCGGCGCGATTGTTTGATGTCGGGGGGGAGAAATCGGTGGAAAGGGATATCGACGCGGGCCGGAGGGCTGGGGACGCGGTGTCGCCTGGAGACATTTATGTACATTCCTCGTAGAGGGGTGGGTGGGTTTTCGTGGGGTTCTTCACCGCCTGGATGCACAAACCTCGTACCTGCCGCCCAACCAGGCAACCCCCCCCCCACACACACACAGGTACAAGGATTGAAGGAACACGGCGAGGCGCTATTGCCGAGTAAGCCGCGCATACATGTTTGCCAACAGTGAGGAAAATTGAGACGGTGCAGCCAGCCACAGCTGCCCTGCTCGGATGCCTCGGGCGCCGCTGTGGTGCGCTGTCCTACAACTGAGGTACAAGGAAGAGACGGGTCCAGGTCATGCTCCTGCCGCTGTGGTATTGTAATCGAATTAGCAGAGCCATGGCCAGTCGCTCTGCCGCTAAGCGAATGTCCCGCCTTCACATGCCTGCCGAATGGGGTCTCCATGCCCGCACGATCCTAGCATGGCCGAGCCGGTCCAGCAAGGCGTATCCGAGTGCAAAGAACTTGAAGGCTGCCACGAACGACGTGTCTTCAATCGCCGAGGCAGTAGCTCGCTTTGAGCCCGTGACCCTCGTCGTCGACAACGAGCGAGCCGCCGAGGCCCGCCAGAGGTTCGCAAGGGCCCCCACTGGTGGCAGGCACCAGATACAACTTCACCCCATTGCCGCCGATGGACTCGATCTCTGGATGAGAGACATCGCACCGACTTTCGTTGTTGGGGACGGCCCCGTGCATCCAGCTGGGGAGGCGGCCAAAGCTTGCCCTCTGCCCCGTGGCGTTGACTTCAACTTCAATGGCTGGGGAAATCGACACCCAGCCCCGGACTGTCTGGAGCTGGCGCGGTCATTCCTCCAGAGCACCAGTATCGAACGCATCCAGGCATCCATTGTCACCGAAGGGGGTGCGCTGGAAGTCGACGGGCAGGGAACTCTCCTAGCAACAGAGAGTTCCATTATCAACGAGAACAGGAACCAGGGAAAGTCACGCCAGGATATAGAGAACGAGCTTAGACGCTGTTTGGGAGTCTCAAAGGTCATCTGGGTGCCCGGGGTCAAGGGTATCGATACAACCGACTGCCACATTGACGCCCTGGCGCGATTCGCGCGGCCCGGGGTTGTGCTCCTGAGCCGCCCGACAGCCCCCCCGGATGCCGTCTGGGCTCGCGTGTATGAGAAGACACGCGAGATCCTTTCACGCGCGGTTGATGCGGAGGGGCGATCTCTAGAGATGATCGACGTCCAGGAGCCGCATCCAGACATGCTTGGCCTGGGAGAGGAAGCTACTACAGGCGCTGAACCCGAAGGTCCGCCCGTGACGAGCTACGTCAACTACCTTCTAGTCAATGGGGGTATAATTGTCCCCCAGTTCGGGGACAAGAAGGCCGATGCGTCAGCTATGGCGACTCTCAGTGAGGTTTTTGGCCCATCGCGGCGGGCTGTTGGTGTGTACATCGACGAGCTGCCGCTTCTAGGAGGGGGAATTCACTGCGCTACTCAGCAAATTCCCCTTGCTGGGAACGAACTATCACACAGAGACAACTATCACATGGAGGCGGGTTACACGCCCGGTTATTCCTAGGACGTTGGGAGTTGGTGGTCCAGTGGGTTCGCCCGGAGGCTGAAGGTCAGAAAATGGGCCAACGCGACTCTGGGTCGGCATACAAGTTCTCAGGGTGATTGGTGACGAAAACGCACCCGGTGTCAAGTTTCCCCCCTGGCATTGTTGTAACAAAGAAACGCTTCAAAATAACGCCTAAATCTCTCCTCAAAATAAGAATCCCACATATTATTAATACCCTCACATCAGAGTCCGTCCCGAGGCCATGACTCATCACCCCCGGCGCTCACCGTAAGCTCTTTCCCAGCACCAAAAGCCAGCGCTTCTTTCGTTTCCATTAACGACCCCCAAGCAATGACCTCAAGTCTCAAACGGCTTATCCCGGGCCCGGGTACGCCCTGCTGCAATGGTGCAATTCGTGACGTGTTACCGTTGAGACCAGCACGAGGGCGCCGGATATTCCACCAAACATCTCGCCAGCTAAACAGGCGTCGATATGACCAAGATTGGCAGCACCGCCTCCACAGCGCAAGGCCTCTATTAACGGCAGCCCAGGCCGGCCGGGTTATCCGGAGCCCTCGTACGCATGTCTTCTTCGGAGGATGCGTCGTGGCAGCTGCCATGTTTTACTTTTACAACCTAGAAACTGTGCCTGTTAGCGGCCGGAGAAGGTTCAACTGCTACGGTGATGGGGACTCCTCGCTGAGCCATCAGCAGGTGAAAAGAGTCATCTATGAAACTGAGAGGCAGGGGTTGCGCATCCTCTCGGAATATGATCTTAGGTACGGGGTCCCCTTTAGCCAAGGGGGCATTGTTGATAAACTATTAGGACGGTGATGGTCAAACGGGTCATGTCCCGACTTATACCCATCAGTGGCCTTGGACAATACGACTGGGAGATCCGTGTCATCGATGACCCACGTGCGCCGACACCCCCCAGCCAGGGTCTACTTGGCTTCCTCAACCTTAATGCCCGTTTATGACTGACGACGGCCTAGGCAACGCGAATGCGTTCATCCTCCCCGGCGGTAAGGTCTTCGTCTACAGCGGGATACTCCGCATCACTCGTAGCGAAGATGGCCTAGCGGCAGTGCTCGGCCACGAGATCGCACATAACCTCGCCCAGCATCACGGCGAACGCATGTCGGCCACGATTGGGCCCAATATGCTCATGTACGGCCTCATCCTTATGACAGCCCCTGTGCCGGGTGCATTCTTTGCCTTGCAGGCTCTGGGCGGGTGGCTGCTCGACACCCTCTTCGGAAGGCCGATGAGCCGTAAGATGGAGAGCGAGGCAGACTACATTGGGCTCATGCTCATGGCAGAGGCTTGTTATGATCCACGGGAAGCCATCCACTTCTGGCGGAGAATGGAAAGGGCCGTCAAGGCTGGAGAAGCCGCTGAGATCCCTGAATGGATGAGCACCCACCCCTCTGTATGTCCAGTCCCGTCCAACCCCTTACCCCCTTTCACTGTCGCGACTGACAGTGCCCCACCTCTGCATAGAACCAGAACAGGATCGAGAAAATATCCGAGTGGCTACCGAAGGCCACGGAGAAAAGAAGCATGAGTGACTGCCATGGGACTTCAGAATTCGCCCGCCACTTCCAGCAGGCATTACGCTCCGGCGTCTTCTACTCCGGCTAGTCTAGTGAGGGTATTCGATTTGGCAGCATCTCTGTTCTATAAGGGGCGCCGTGCGTGGTGCAGGACAGGCGGACTACAAGCAGGACTGTGTGGTCTTTGTAACAGTAGATATTCTTACCACCCAAGCCACAGGCATACCTAATTTCAACCCCAACTTGCTCTCACCTGTTTAACAACTCTTAGCGCATCTATAATAGTCTCTATTTATACCAAGCAATACATTAACCATAGTAAGCTGCTATATAGCAGAGGAGCATAGTTTTCTTTTAGAGAATAATTAACTAACTAACTAGGTTATTTAACTAAATAAAGAATATATATAGTTACTTAGACTATACTATAGGCAGATACCTAGTTTAGAGTTGCTAGATATATAATAGTATAGTAAGATAGGTATATAAGTATTAGGGTAATATTAGATCTAGATACTAAGATAATCAGGTATAGAATATAGCATCTCTTTTTAAGACTAACACTTAACTAGAGAGACTAGATAGTAATTCTCTAGCATTCCCCTAGTATTTATCTATCTATACTAATATTTATATAAGTAGAGAACTGTTACAGATTAGACCGCTATAAGCTAGGAACAGGCGCCTGTAGGGCAGAGAGGAATAGCAGAATAATATAGGACCTTAGGAGAAGGAATTATAGGATAGATTATATAAGCAGACTAATAGGAGAGTAAGTGCTAGTAAATAATAGTAATTAAAAGTGCTTAATAGAGAAAGTAATATAAGTAATAGGCACTTATATATAATTAGATAAAAATATAGTATATACTTAAGAAATAGTTATTACTTATAGCTAAATACTTTTCTTTTCTTACTTTCTAGTAGTTAATCTAAGGATTATTCTATTAAAGACTTTAAAGCTTTTAATTAATATACTACTTAAAACTTATAAGTCTTTTATAATATAACTATATAATATATTATATTACTATTTTATAGTTATTTTACTTACTTAATTAAGCTTTTAGCTTTTAATATTTAAAGAATACTTTAATAAGCTATTATAAGATCTACTTGCCTTTTAAAAAGATAAGCTTATAATATATTAACTACTTCTATTTAGTAAGTAACCTAGCTTTTAGATAGTACTAATAATAGGAAATATAGTAGAAAATAATAGTAGTATATTATCTTCTAAAGCCCTAGCTTATATAAAGGAATAGCTTATAAAGAAACTTTAGGAAGCAAAAAACTATAAAGAAACTAAGTATACTAATAATATATATAATAGCTAGAAAAAGTAAAAGGAGATTACTAATAAAGCTATAAAGGACTTAGCTAATTATAAAGATATAAAGGAGCAAACTAAAGGTTAGCCTTAAGAAGCTAACTAATAGCTTATAAAAAGAAGTATAATAGGAGTAGCTATTAATATAGCTTCTAAGGCCTATATTACTTAATTTAAAAAGTTTAATAGAAATAAGAACTAACTCTAAGGATTCCTTATATAGATAAGAACTTTCTTATACTTCTTATTAAGTCTAGGTCCTAATAAGGACTATATCTAATACCTAAGCTAACTAACTAACAGAATAAATAAAGAAGATAGGATACTAAAGACAAACTAGTAACTAAGAACCACCTAGAGCCTAGCGCAAACCCTAACCTTTTTAATATAAGTAAGTAGTATAGAATAATAAAATAGATATATAAAAGAAAAGCTAGAAATAAGACTATACCTAGGGTAAGATAGATATATAAAGAGGGAACTAGGAATATAATAATATTTAGAATAGGATAAATATATAAAAGGAGAACTAGGAATAAGATAGCACCTAGAATAAGATAGATATATAAAAAGAGAACTAAGAATAGAATAATACCTAGAATAAGATAGATATATAAAAAGAAAGCTAGAAATAAGATAGTATTTAGAATAAAATAGATATATAAAAAGGGAATTAGAAATAGGATAGTACTTAAGATAGAATAGAAGTATAAAGGAAGAACTCTAAGAATAGAATAGCTACTAAGAAGGAATAGGAATAGAAAAAAGAAGTATAAAGTAGATATTTTAAAGAAATAAAATAAAGAATAAAGAATACTAAATAGATACTAGGAATATAAATATAGAAATAAAATAAAAGGTTAAAAAAAAGTATTTTTAAAGAAAAAGAAGATAAACTTTAGTTATTAAATAATATATCTTTTACTTTTAAACTATTATAATATCTATATAATATTATAAATATAATAAACTTTAAATACTATTATACTAACTACTAAATAGTTACTAGAAGTATATTATAAAAACTTAACTTTATTAACTTAATATTATAGCAGGCTAAGAGTTTAGTCTAATAATTAGGGCTATATTTAAGTTTATCTTAAGCTAGCAAAGAAGAAGCAAAAGGAGTGCTTTAGCAATGCTTAGGCATAGCGCAGAAGAGATTTTAGCACTATACAGAGGCTATATAAGTCTTCTTAGTTAGGTAGGTTCTAGGTGCTATCCTAGCAACCTCTCTCTAGGCACTAGCCTATAATATTACCCCTCTCTATAAATAGCAGCTATATTATAGGAGCAGTGTCTATACTAGAGGCATATATATAATATTTATTAGAAAAGGGTATATAGCCTTAGTTAGGCCTCTATAGGCGCCTATTATATATATAGTATAGGTATATTATTAGGGTCTTTTTAAGGTAGATATTAGGATTAGCAGGTTAGTAATTGTAAGTATAGGACTAATACTAGAAGTATGCTAAGTTATTATTAGTAATATAGGTAAGTAAGGTTAATAATTAAGCTAGAATTAGTAGAATTAGAAAATAGGAAAATTATAAAGTCTATAAATAATAAGTTATTAGTATATAAGATTATTATAAGGGTTATAGGATTAGTATTAGTAGTATAATTATAAGGACCTAGTAGAAAAGAAGTAATTAGAGCAACCCTTATTACCTGCCTATAAGGCCTATTTAAATATTATAATCCCTCTGCTAGCAGCTTAATTTTCCTTTATTTAGTAGCTATAAGGAAAATATTAGTCTTCTATTCTCTGCTTTATATATATATATAGCTTATAAGATACTAATATACCCTTATTATATAAAATAGCTTACTTAGATCTTCTCTATTCTATTCTATTAGTACTAATAGTAAGTTTTCTTTTTTTTCTATTACCTCTCCCTAGCTATATATAAGGGTTTTATATATAGCATAGAGATATCTTAGCCTACTAGCTTAGCTAGTTTATTAACTACTTCTAATATAGTAAGTATCCTCTTCTTTTAGGCTTATATAGCATATATAAAAGGCTTATATATAGCTTAGTCTCTGCCCTAAAGCCCTATACCCCTAATACCCTTAGCGCCCTTAGATACTATTAACCTGCCTACTACTTCTAGTAGTAATAATTTAGTAAGTCCCTTTCTCTTTAGCATATATATACTATTTATACTACTAATATATACTAGCCTAGCTGTCAGAAAGCTACCTATACTAGGGCAGTAATAGTGACATAAGGAGATTATAAGAGGCTTATTAAACTCTTTAGACTGCTCTGCTTCCTACTTAGCTCTAGTCTAGATACTAGGTTTAGGGCAAAGGGTTAGACCCTTATATTATACTTCTAGTAACTATTTAGTAGATAGTATAGTAGTATTTAAGGTTTATTATATTTATATTATATAGGTATTATAGCAGTCTAAAGGTAGAAGGTATATTATTTAATAACTAAAGTCTATTTTTTCTTTTTTAGAGATACTTCTCTTTTAACTTCTTACTTTACTTTTATATTTATATTTCCTATATCTATCTATTACTTTCTATTCCCTACTTTATTCCTTTTAAATATCTACTTTATACTTCTCTTCTCTATTCCTATTCCTTTTTAATAGCTATTTATTAGAATAGGTAGCCCTATTCTAGTAGTAATCTTAGTTAAGGCTAGACTATGCTAGATTAGCATCTATCTGCCTGCACTAGCCTGTATTAGCCTTAGGCACCTGCCTGCATTAGCCTACATATATCTCTGCACTAGGCTGCACTAGGCTGTATTAGCCTGCATTAGTCTGCAGGCACTAACAGGCCTATAGGCACTAGTCAAAATATAACCTGCAGCAGACTGCCCAAAACTACTAGAACCTATAGATCCTGAAAACCTAAAACAGAGACTGTTTCTAAACCACCGGGACCTATAGATCCTGAAACCTAAAATAGGGACTGTTCCTAAACTACTAGGACCTATAGATCCTGAAAACCTAAAACAGAGACTAATCTAAACCACCAGAACCTATAGATCCTAAAAAAAAAGGGATTATTCTAAACAACTAGATACCTATAATTCCAGTATCAGGCTAATAGGTATATATTTAGCCTGAATATCTATATAACAAAGGCATTGTTCCTGCTAGACTAGATAGAAAAATAATATAATTCTCTCTCTTATATACACACCTTACTAGTGCCTTCTAAACCCTCTGTAAAAACCTAACAGGTTATAAGCCTAGATTGCCCTATCTTTAAGATACAATCCTCTGTCTATTTTTAGACTATCTTATTCTTTCTATTATAACAAAGCCCTTATCTGGTATAAGGCCTTCCCCTATAAAAAGTCCTATAACAATTACAGGCACGAAAAAGCCCTTATCTAAGATAAGGCCCTACGATTAGTAAAAAAGCCCTTATAACCCTTATATAAGGCTGCGCACGAAGAAGCCCTTATACGAACAAGGCCCTACCCCTATTAACCTATATATATACCTATTAGTTGATTATCAGAATATCAACTATTCAACTTATACGCCTCTATTAGTCTATTTCTAAATCAACCTATATACCTATTAGTTGATTTTCAAATTATTAACTATTTAACTTATACGCCTCTATTAGTCTATTTTCAGACTATTTAACAAATCAACCTATATACCTATTAGTTGATTTTCAAAACTATTCAACAATGTCATCCACTAAAACCTTCCTATCTCTCCCTAGACTTCAGGGATCAGCAAACTATCCTATTTAGAAAGTTCGAGCCTCAGCATATCTAATCAAAGAAGGTCACCTAGATTCTATATCTAGAGAACCTAAAAACCCTAATCAGGTTAAAAAATCAAAAAGGGCCCTAGCTAAGATTCAGCTTCTATACAAAGATAGGCCACTTATACAAATCAAAAACGCTAAATCAGCCTATAGGGCCTGGACTACCCTAGAATAGATCTATAATCCTATAGGGTTTTCCTCTGAATTCCTTCTAACAAAGGAATTTTTTAGCTCTACCTTAGATAGGTTTTCTTCTATAGAAGAATTTCTAAATAAGGTTAAAGAGCTTAATAATAAGCTTTCTACTAGAGACCTAGAGCTTCCTAGGACTATTATTATAGCCTAGGTGCTTAGTAATCTAGGAGATACTTTTAAAGGCTTTATGGCAAATATAACTGCTAAGCTTTAAAGAAATTCAAATGCTTATATATTTAACAGCCTTATATTAGCTATTCTAGATAAAGCTAGAAGGCTAGATTATAGCCCTAATCAGGCTTTCTTTTCTTCCTCTTCCTCTTCTAAAACCCCTTATAAGGGAAAGAAGCCTTAGAAAATTATAAAAGGAAAATACTGTAAAAACTGTAAAAAGGAAGGGCATATAGAATCAAATTGCTAGTTCTTATTCCCTAAGAAGGCCCCTAATTTTTAGGATAATAGGGTTTTAAAAC
Source organism: Sordariomycetes sp. S4602 (assembly GCA_023628835.1). NCBI lineage: Eukaryota > Fungi > Ascomycota > Sordariomycetes > Sordariomycetes sp. S4602. The sequence continues at coordinate 19,888 of JAMAJV010000064.1, forward strand.
CTTATAAGAACCCTAGAAATTAGTTAAATCAGCCTTCTAGGGCTAAAGAAAGGGAACAAATCTAAGAAGCTTTTATAGCTCAAAGGGCCCTTAAGGAGGATTTTGAATCCTCTTATCCTAATTCAGCTGATTCAAATCAGCCTGATTATCAGAATCAGGATATTACTGTTTTACACAGTGATATAGATCTTATGGATCTAGATTTTGATAAGGTATATCCTAATAACCAAAACCCCTATAATTCTATAACAAATACTAATAACCCTTATAAAGGAACCAAAAACCCCCGATTTATCCTAGATATAGCAGCCACAGCATATATTATATATAATATAAGGTTGTTTACTTCTATATCTAGGTGCGATAGGAAGATCTCTTAGGGAAAGGCTTCTAGTATATATATTAGGGGTTCAGGGGATGTATATATAAGGTTCCTAGATACTAATAAGGAATTTGTCTTAAAAAACTGTTATTATATGCCTGAATTAGGCATAAACCTAATATTATAATTAGAACTGCAAAATGTTAAATCAGTTTTTACTGATAATAAGGTTTCCTTATATAAAAACAGGAAACTTATAACTAGAGGTTCTAAGATTAGAAAACTATATTATCTTAATATAAAGGTTTTTAAACCTAAAGATAATAACCTTATAAAAGAACCTATATCTAAAACCTATATCTTCTTATCAAATATAGAAAACCTTATACATAGCCGTTTTGGTCATTGTGGGAATAATAGCCTACTAAAACTAAAAGAAAACATAATAGGTATAGATACTAGCCCTACTAAAATTAATAACTATAAAGTATGCCTTAGGGCTAATTTACAGAATACTATATATAAAACTAGTACTAATAGTATTAATTATAATATACTAGATAAAATATATAGTAACCTTATAGGCCCTATATCCCCTGCTAATATATTTAGGAATTGCTATATTATAACATTCCTAGATTCAAAATCTAGATATCTAGAAATAGATCTACTAAAAACTAAGGATTAGGCCTTAGAAGCCTTTAAGAAATATAAGGCTATAAACGAAAATAATAACAAAACTTATACTATAAAATTTATAAAAAGTGATAATAGAAGGAAATATATAAATAAGGAATTTTATTAGAATAGGTAGCCCTATTCTAGTAGTAATCTTAGTTAAGGCTAGACTAGGCTAGATTAGTATCTATCTGCCTG
>JAMAJV010000065.1:0-17542 GCA_023628835.1 Sordariomycetes sp. S4602
TTCTAAAAGAGGTATAGCGCCTATTAATAATCAGATTAGAGTTTACTAGCTAAACTCTAATTTACTATAAAAAGAGATATACCCCTAGGTTCTAGATTCCTTCCTCTCTCTTTCTTATATACACACACTCTTTAATATAAGAACAATCCTATTATTATCCCTTATTATCTATCTATTATATTATATTATAATTACGTTATATATACGTTATTAATATATACCCTAACAGGTTTTGTGGCGTTAGAATCGGCAATTTGCGTCTTCCGGTAGTACTATATTTTATTTATTTACTACCCCTGCTCTTCTTCTATACTTCGCTTTTCAGCATTCTGCCTTAGAACCTACCGTTTTTATTTTCAAGAGTTATAGAATCTATCCTAAATCGAACCTTAATACACCGCCCAAGGGCGTTTTCTATCGAACATATTCCAGCAGTACGCCGAAAATGCAGACCGCGATATGACAAAAACCACCAACCGACGACCCCTACCCGCCCAACAGCAATCCGTCTATCTGAAATAGATGCTTAGTTATCTACATTATCAACAACACACATCCCGAGATTAGACGACCTATATAATCTTCTAGCCTCGTATAAGAGTTAAGGAGAGCTTAACAATATCAGGGCAAACGCATCAAAAGCCCTTCGTGAGCTGCTCTCTGGCAAAGGGAGGCTTTATCTACATAACCGAGGCCTATATTCCTTCTACTATTCCCAAAATGAAGAAATAGATCGACTCCTCAAACCAGTTAGTCAGCATTGCGCAGACGCCCGGCAATTATCGCGGAGGGATGCTCCTCGATATATAATCGCAATCTGGTTCCTTGATCGCCAACATTGCTCTCTCAGGACTCCAGTTATATGCAGCATCTGCAGCCGGGTCTCTCTCTCTCTTCACCACTATGGCGGACTCTATCTTCGATCCGCTGAGTAATCTGATCCTCATCCTTGTCCACCGGGCTATCCGAAATGTTAAGCCGCGACAATTTCCAGCAGGCAAAGCACGCCTCGAGACCGTCGGGAACATCGTGTTTTGCTTCCTTATAAATCGCTCAATAGTGAACCCATTGTTGCAGATGACGAAACTGGTACATCATTAGTGCCGTGACATTCCTGATTGAGCCACTGTCAGGTCCTCACTTACATGATTGGCTTTAGCTCATGCCTGATCATGGTGCTAAGCTCCTGGGCCGTCAACTGGAATGATCCATCTCCTACGAACAGGATAGTCCGTCTGCCGTCGTTGGTGTCCTTGGCCGCTAGTGCGGCCCCTTGGCAAGCACCGACAGACCATCCAATGCTACCCCAGAGAATCTGGTTGAGCGCCGTGACACCAGAGGGGAAATTGGTACTCGGGATGCCGAAGTTCGCCGTACTATTATAGTACTAACCCTAAATTCCTGGGCGTCTAAGCCATTAACCTACATGGCAAAGTATCCAGATATTCCAATATTCCCACGGCATTACCCTGCTCGTTCACAATCAAGCACGCTCTGCTTCACTGCAAGGAAGCTATCCGGACTGACGGAGATGGAATCGATACCAAGGTGGACAAGGAACTTTGCGAATTCCGGATGATCGCTGGGCGCCTGTCCGCAGAGGCTGATCTTCCGGTCCCTCTTCCGGGCCACCGAGATGGCCTGAGCGATCATCCACTTCACCGCCTCGTCCTGCTCGTCAAAGATGTCGGCCAGTTCGCCAGAGTCTCGGTCTATACCGAGGGTCAGCTGCGTCAGATCATTGGAACCGATAGAAAACCCGTCAAAATATTGTGTAAAGGCTTCGGCCATCACGACGTTGGCCGGAATCTCGCACATGACGTAGACTTGCAATCCGTTCTCACCGCGCTTAAGCCCGTTTTCGGCCATGACGTCTAAAACACTCTTGGCCTCATGCACCGTCCGGCAGAATGGGATCATGACAATGGCGTTTGTAAGCCCGATCTCCTCGCGTAGCCTTTTGACGGCACGGCACTCAAGAGCGAAGCCCTCCTTATAGCGTGGCGAGTAGTAGCGCGAGGCACCGCGGAAGCCGAGCATAGGATTCTCCTCATGCGCCTCGAATTTCTCGCCGCCAATGAGGCCAGCGTACTCGTTCGTTTTAAAGTCGCTCATCCGAATGATTGCCGGTTTCGGATAGACAGAAGCACATAGGGCTGCGAGACCACAAGACAGCTTATCGACAAAATAATCCGGCTTGTTTTCGTAACCGGCTGTCAGTCGGGAGATTTCCTGTCTAGCGCCTTCGTCCTCCAGACGATCGAAGTGAATAAGTGCCATAGGATGAGCTCTGATAGCATTGCTAACGACAAACTCCATGCGCGCAAGGCCGATACCGTCCACTGGCAGTCGCCACCAACGGTATGCAGTTGCTGGGTTGGCAAGATTGAGCATGACTTTTGTCCGAGCCTCGGTGAGCACGGATAAATCCACCGTCGTAGTCGCGATATCAGCGATGCCATCATAGACGAAGCCAGTGGAACCCTCAGCACAGGAGACGGTGACGTCCTGGCCGCTGTGCAGCAGGTATGTAGCATTCGCAGTACCAACTACGGCCGGAAGACCAAGCTCACGGCTGACGATAGCAGCATGAGATGTGCGCCCACCATGATCTGTGATGATAGCTGCGGCCCGCTTCATCATTGGCACCCAATCTGGGTCAGTTGTTTCCGTTACCAGGATAGAGTTATCGATGAATTTGTCGATATCCTTCGCAGACATAATAAGGCAGGTGCGTCCGCATACAGCCGCATCGCCGATCGAAAGGCCGGTCGTAAGTATGCGGCCCCTATTGGCGACTTTGTAGGTTTTCATGATGGCGGCGTTGCGGCGTGAGTGCACGGTTTCCGGTCGAGCCTGGACAATGAAAAGTTCGCTCGTCACACCATCCTTGGCCCATTCCATGTCCATCGGACACCTATAATGCTCCTCAACTATGCGCGCCCAGCGTGCCAGTTGGAGGGTTTCGCCGTCGCTGAGTACGAGCGTGTCTCGCTCTGCTTTCGAAGTGGGCACGTTCCGCGTTGGCATATGTTTATCGCCGTACACCATTTTGACCTCCTTGCTACCACGCTTCTTCTGCAAGATCGGAACCACGTTCGAGTTTCCCAAGAGAGGCTTGAAAACTTGATATTCGTCGGGATTGACAGTTCCCTGTACAACATTTTCACCGAGCCCCCACGCTGCATTGATCAACACGATCTTGTCAAAGCCACTTTCGGTGTCGATAGAGAACATGACGCCTGAACCGCCTGTGTCGGAGCGGACCATATGTTGAACACCAATGGATAGAGCGATGCTGGCGTGGTCGAACCCCTTGTTCTGACGATAGACCATGGCCCGGTCCGTGAACAACGAGGCGTAGCAGCGTCGGCAGGCGTCCAAAAGTGCTTCTTCGCCGGAAACATTCAAATAAGACTCCTGTTGGCCGGCAAAACTGGCTTCAGGCAGGTCCTCCGCCGTCGCACTAGAGCGCACGGCAACGCTCAGGTCCTCAGTTCCAGCCTTGCTGGACAGCTCACGATAGCCGGTTTTTATGGCAGCCGCAACATCCTCCGGCCAGGTGCCGCGGAGAAATAGAGCGCGCACCATTTGGCCCGTCTCAGCAATGGTCAACTTGCGCTGCTGCCATTCTGCGATAAGTGCGGCTATCTTGCTCTGGATATCATTGACGTTGATGTAGCGCCAATATGCATGCGAAGTGGTTGCAAATCCGGACGGAACAGAGATTCCTCTAGATTCAAGGGCATTGATCATCTCTCCGAGGGAGGAGTTTTTCCCGCCGACCAAGGCACCATCGTTGCGCGACAGGCTCTCAAAACCACGGACCAGATGTCCATAAGCGCGTGTGTTGTCCATTGGTTCTCCCTGCCGTATCCGAGGGGCTGTAATATGGTTGTTTATCTCGAGAGATTGGATGCAATCTGAAAATCAAGCTTGTAATGTAAAAGCAAGTCTTCCGCTTGGTATAAGGGGGAAGGAGGTTGGTTTCAGAAAGTATTGGTAGTTGATATTATGGTTCCACGACATTCTCATCATATGGGTTTATCCATGCTATACACCGTGTATTTCCCCTATATATATTAGCTGATTTGCTTCCAGAAGCATATGACATAACGTAATACCCATGTTACTAGAACGTTAGCTCAGGACGGGCCGGCTAGGACTGATCTATAGTCGTACGAGAAACTAGGTAACTGATTATTGCGTAAGAGGCACATCAGCAGACAATGAGAGGGAATCATTGCCTCGACAGCATCCCCACACTGCACCTGGCGACCCCTTTGGCGAACGCCATCGGCGACAGCCGCAACCCTGGGTGTCCGCAAAGGAAGTCACGCGAAAGGTTAGGCAGACTGTATGCGGGGTAATATATTTGGGGCGCACGCTCATGTGGTTTTGGCCGACCACTTCGACCCCCCGCCTAACGTGGTTTCCTAGGTCAGCTTTGGCTATGCTTCTCACAACGGTGTATTACACTTGGATATTTTCTGTCTGGCAACAAGGCAGATTAGCCTTCTCAGTGATGATTAATAACAACTTATCCCACTGAGAAATTGCCTAAAACTTTTTCGTCATTACATGATGTGAGAACAGCGCTCTCATCTACAACTAAACTATTCTTACTGTACACATAGAACTCGTAGTATTCATGATCCAACGCCCCAGTGGCGTCTGCCAGTGAGTTCGCTACTTGCAAGGCTTCCCTATATCTATATACGCTTCAAACGCACTCGTTTCGACAAATGACTGGTCAAGAGACCTTATGACGACCAATAGAATAGAATCATTGGTGTATCGTCATCACCATGCGGCAAACATAATACTACAAGTTTGCCTCCAATTTCATTACCACAACATGGATGGTTATGTATGATGCGAGGGAATCGGATGATTTTCGCGAGAGGCATTCTTGACTCTTGCTATGAAAGTCCACCTCTTACAGACCTGCAAATTTATATAAGAAAAAGATATTCCGACGTCGTTAAATGTTTCAATTTTTGGTTTGCTGCTTAGACATGTTAATGGTAGCATTCCAGTGCTCGCCCTTTAACGGCAACATGGTATGTATACAACCCGTCTTGCGAATAGGTCGTCATCATATCCAGCCATGTGCGTCCTTTTAAGGAAGTTATGCTAATTACGTTAATGGAACATCAGGTCAAAGTTCTTATGGTCTTGTATTCCGTAAGTTGGAGCAGACCCAAATCCTTAGTCCCCGCTTGTGCTAGGACGAGGCTGATTCTCGGGTGCTTGCCATATTCTAGGGCGGCCAGCACGCAGAGGATCAACCGGAGCTCTTGGGATGCGTTGAGAATGAGCTTGGTCTCCGAAAATGGATCGAACAACAGGGGCACACGCTTGTCAGCACTGCCGACAAGGATCGCGAGAACTCCGAATTCGATAAGCAGCTGGAAGACGCCGAAGTAATTGTCACCACTCCGTAAGTGTCATTGCGCAACTCCGAAGAGCGTCGGCATATCTCACTGAATCGCTTGAACAGATTCCATCCCGGATACCTGACCGCCGAACGTCTGTCCAGAGCCAAGAATCTCCGACTTGCGGTCACAGCTGGCATTGGGTCCGATCACGTTGATTTGGACGCTGCTAATAAGACTAATGGAGGTATTACCGTCGCCGAAATCACCGGCTGCAATGTCGTCTCCGTCGCGGAGCACGTGGTCATGACGATGCTCATCATGATGAAGAATTTCGTGCCAGCTCACGATATGATCAGGCAGGGACGATGGAATGTCGCCGAGGTGGCGAAAAATAACCGCGATATTGAGGACAAGATTGTCGGAACTGTTGGAGCTGGCCGAATAGGCGAACGAGTCCTGCGCCGTCTGGCACCCTTCCATTGTAAGGAGCTGCTGTACTTTGACTATCAGCCTCTCACGTCCGAGGTCGAGAAGGATATTGGATGCCGCCGTATCGACAGTCTCGAGGAGATGGTTGCTCAGTGTGACATTGTTAATATCGAGTGCCCCCTCTATGATAGGACCCGAGGACTCTTTAACAAGGACCTCATCGCCAAGATGAAGCCAGGTCTGCGGCATATCAATCCGTGTATTTTCTTGAGGCATTGGAGCTAACCCGGTGTCCTAGGCTCTTACCTTATCAATACCGCACGAGGCGCTATAGTCGACGCCCAAGCAGCTGCGGATGCTCTCAAAAGCGGCCACCTCCGCGGTATGGGCGGCGATGTGTGGTTCCCGCAGCCAGCTCCCAATGACAGCTCTCTCCGCTACGCAGAGTATCCGTGGGGTGGAGGAAATGCTATGGTACCCCACATGTCGGGAACATCTTTGGATGCACAGGTAAGCCCATGCCGGAGCGCGGGCACTCACAACCGTACCGTGCTGCTAACAGTCTGCATAGAAACGGTATGCTGCTGGAGTAAAGACTGTTTTGACGTCTTACTTCTCTGGCCGTGAAGATTATCCACCCGAGGACTTGATCTGTCGCAATGGCAATTATGTCACCAAAGCCTATGGCCAACGGTGAAGGAGTCGACCTATTCAATCGCTAGAATTGAGAAGCAGCATTCTCCTGTAAGGAGTCGGCTTTAGAAGTCGCCCTTTTCCCCTGATCTTGCACAGGGACTATGTATCCTTATTATTGTAATCCGCTGCTAAATTGATTTCTAATACAGTCTATTATTGACGTCTTTCGTCCAGAATTCATACAGGCGAATCGGGGATAGGAATTCACCATTAATAGTTTATATCAGCAATATAGAGTCAAATTCCTAGTAGCAGCAACCGGCTTGTACATACTAGATACATATGCATGGAAACTTCTACTCGCCCACTTGGCACCACTATAGTGCCATAGTGCCACGACTCTTAATATATTGAAAGGGGCAACCGATTACTTCTTAGTAAGCGAGATAATATATCGGCTCCAAGAGTATATCAAATATACCCTTGCCCGACCGGAATACTACACTTATTTCTCTTGTCAACGCAGTGTCCCTAGTACGGTCAAACATCGTGAAACCCCGTGAACTACTCTCGATCGCGCTCCGTTGCATACCGTTCGAACCCTTTCCAGTGTCTCATCTGCTATCCTCATCTATCGCTCCCCTCTTCTAAGCCTGAATAGCCAGTGTTAATCCCCTCCACAGGCTCTTGATAGTCTATTCCGTTATCTTTCTTGTAGCTCAAAGAATACGTCCACAAAAAACAGAGCATCTCCGATCCTACTAAAACAATACCTTGAGTGAAGTTTAGCGTTTCGCTAGTCCACTGCTAGGGATACTAGCGACTCACCTTACTCACCTTTTCAGACTTACAGACCAATGGTAAGGCCAGGGATGTGTAGCTAAATTCCCAGAAGTACGAGAACATGTTGGCCAAGACCTAAAGACACAAAAGTGAAGATAGGCCACCACTCTGAATTAAGGTCCTTGGCTTGCGCTATCAAGTACGACGCGAGAGAGATAAACCAGTTACAGCCGATGCCACGCAAGAAGATCTGATAAGCTTGCGGAGCGAGCTGTTCGGTGATAAAAGCCATAGCTTCATCTCTGTAAGGGGAAGTATCAAATACACCTCCGTCTGCTTAAGCCATTATTTCTAACTCACAGGTGCTAGAAGAATTTGATGTAGAAGTCTTACCCCGTACCATATCCGGAGCCAGCCAGCCTCCCGTTCCACCTGCTATCCGATAGCCTCAGTTAGGGTTAATAGCAAGCCTTGCAAATTCGGCAGTCTTGATAACCTGCTTATATCCAGCTATTCAAGCATAAAACATGGAATACGTGCTTAAATGGGAAAGTGCGAACCATTCCTTCGTCGAGTAAACCCCCTGAGCAGATGACACTGGGAAATTGTAAAAAAATAGATTGTGTACCTAAGGCAAGGTGTAAGAAGCTATCCACGTATTAAATCTGTTTAAATTATTAAGATCCTCTCAGGAGTACTTTGTGCACTAACATTGCGTAAACAGTTTGCGTAAACAGTTGCGGCGGCAAAGCAGAGTCCTTGTGTGTGAGCCAACTAATAGTTTCTGATCGTGTTAGCTGATTATTTGACAGAATATCTCCAAGCCGATGTTCCATTCATGCTTATTATGCTTAGCGGTACCTTCTTGCATCAACATAATAAGGGTCGCACGAGAAAGAGAACGGGAGCTTACAAAATTATACTGCAAATTAGAACCATGGCCATCAGCACGATGGTTGGGAGTTGGGAGCCAAGGAAGCCTGTTGTCAGGACGATATCTAATCAGATACAATTACCATCGATGATGGTTGGTTTGCATTCCTATCTTATTATTAAATTTAGCCCTCCATTCACCCATTAAAGGACCAGTTCTCGGCCGCTGGGGATGTTCAGATGGAGACTACTGTATTCCTCCGATATGATAATTAGTGGAGAGGTCGGAAACACGCAGGCTATGAATCTCGATCAACTTTCTGATTGAATTTGTTTCCGCAATAAGGAGTACGGGTGTTAGAAGAATATATGTCTACAGGCAGAAGAGACACGCTGCCTCACCGAACTGGGATATACCATCGGTGCGAATAGGGAGGGTAGAAGAAGAAGATTAGCGGAAAAGATAAAAATTCTCACAAAAAAGGTCTAACAAAAAGACCACAGAATAAGGGGCTAAGTACAAGGCGTGATGCAGACGTCATAAGCGAGAAGGCAAACGGCACGTTCTTGTGGGTTGCTCTTGTCATCTATGAGATCCAGAGACCGGACAGCGTACACATGCTAGAAGTGCTCGAGGAAGTACCAGAGGAGCTGGAAGGTCTCTATGGCTGGATGATACAGCAGACTTGGAATCTCAGGAGGAAAACCTCGGAATTCTGTCGACTGGTGCTTTCAACAGTGACCCTGGCGTATCGCCTACTTCATCTTCACAAACTTGTCATCGTCTCGTGACTGCCTGTCGAGATCTTAAACTATGCAAATCGCGTTCGACAGGTTGTTGATTTATACGGGTCCTTACCGTGAAAGGGGATATAGTATATCTTATCCTCCAGTCTGTAAAGAACTACTTAACTGGGAGAGCAAGCCAGATAATCCTTCCATTAATAGGCTACCAGTCAGTCTTTTTAAAACGAAGCAGGAGTCGAGCTGTCACATGTGATGTGACGACTTAGTCTTCAGGGTGCCTGTTGTAACAGTAAGTAGGTTGCTGTCTGAATAGAATGTCAACAGAGTTGTCGTGTAAGTGCGTATCCAAGAGTTCACAGTGACTATGTGCAGATAGTATCGTATAGACTGTTCTTAGATTAACTACTAAAGAGTAAAGGAAAAGGAAAGATAGCTAGATACATGGTAGTGACAGTGGTTTAAAGAGACTGTGGACTTCTTTGTTGTCGACACTTTGTCTGTCGACTTTTCCTTGATTGGTCCAATCCCCCTTTTCTCCACTTCCGTGCGTGCGCTTCTCGTGCGCTTCCTTTGTCATTCTGCTGTTCGCGCCCGCCTTCCTTTTTTCGTCGGCTTGTGTCAGAGCGACCCAGGCCGGCTGTCACACGTGAGGAACAATTTCTAAGTTTTGCTGGGCAAAGGGTTTCTCCGACATAAGTTTTTCGGTGACCTGTCATTCCCCCAATCTGATAGGCCCAAGAATTATTAAGTTAAAGAGTGATTGGCGACCCACCGCGTGCTACACGAGTGGATCCAGTTGAATGCGGCTGTGCTGCTGCCAATTTTAATTTAAAGCTCCAACTTCCTCAACATAGGTGCTCTTCGAGATGTCTCCGTGTCTTTCTTGCATATGGTGTCAATTCTGCAAATAACAAGAGTGTCAACATTTTTCTGCACGATAATCACGATGGCTATTCGACGCCCGGGGGGCTGGTGCCCTGTTGGCCTCGGAGCCAGGTTGTGGGATGCTCTCCGGTACAATTACTATCTGGGATTTACCTCCTTTAGCAGTCCCCCAGTGCATTTCAAGATTGTGAGCCGCAAACCTTATTCTTTTAGCAATGTTACAACCACAGCTGACAGCGTATGCAGGTAGGACAGAACTAAGACCCCATGTGCCGCAGTTCTATAACAAGTTCGTTAAAGAGCTGCAATAGATCGATAAGCAAGTAGTAAGTCCCAAGATTTCGGCCTTGTCATTATTGTCTTCTTCCTCGCTACCTTCGTTGTCTTTATAGTTCTACACAGCATATTGCCTGCTAAGTCACTCCTTATTACAAGCTTGTCTTCCTAGAAGGCAAATAAGTCTTATAATAGCTTATTAGAGCATTCCTAGAATATTAAGAGCTAGAGGCCTAATTAAGTAAGTAAAGTAACTATAGGATAGTAATATAGTATATTATATAGTTATATTATAAGAGACTTAGGAGTTTTAAATAGTATATTAACTAAAAGCTTTAAAGTCTCTAGTAGAATAATCTTAAGATTAACTACTAAAAAGTAAGGAAAGAAGTATCTATTTACTAAGTAAAAGTCTATTTTTATATAATAAGTATTCTCTTTATTTTACTTATAAGAGGTGCTTATTTTAAAGAATTATATATTTTAAAAAGTATATACTTTTAGAAGTGCTTACTTTAAGTAGATATTACTTTTTTATTCTATTAGCTTACTTATATAATCCTTTCTATTATTCCTCTAGATATACTTATATTATTCTACTATTCCTCTCTACTTTATAGGCGCTTATCCTAGCTTATAGCAGTTTAATCTATAATACTATAATATATAGTTAAAGAGACTATTATATATACTATAATTTAAATATTTAAAGTAACTAGTCTATAGTAGCAGGCTATATATAAGCCCTTTTTAAAAGCTAGGTATTAGACTAACTTTATAAATAACTAGCTATTATAATTAAGCTATAGTTTATTAATCCTCTTTAGCTAATTAGTAAACTACTATAATTTAAAAGTCCTAAGCCTTATATTTATAAAGCCTTTAATATAGCAGTGCTATATTATATAAGCTTAACTTATATATAGAGAAAGCTAAATAATTATTATATAGTATAGCTATATTATGCTTTTTTATTAGAGGTCTAATATTATAAGCTTGTCTTCCTAGAAGGCAAGTAAGTCTTATAATAGCTTGTTAGAGTGTTCCTAGAACGTTAAGAGCTAGGGGCCTAATTAAGTAAGTAAGGTAACTATAGGATAGCAATATAGTATATTATATAGTTATATTATAAGAGACTTAGGAGTCTTAAGCAGTGTGTTAACTAAAGGCTTTAAAGTCTCTAGTAGAATAATCCTAAGATTATTATATAATTAACTACTAGGGAGTAAGGAAAGAAGTGTCTATCTACTAGGTAAAGACCTATCCTTATAGAGCAAGTAATCCCTTTATCCTGTCTATAAGGGGCGCTTATTCTAAGAGGGTGTGTATTCTAAGGGGCGCGCGCTCCTTAGGGCGCTTGCTCTAAGCAGGTGTTACTCCTTTATCCTATTAGTCTGCTTATATAATCCCTTCTATTATCCTTCTAGATATGTCTATATTATTCTGCTATTCCTCTCTGCCCTATAGGCACCTATCCTAGCCTGTGGCAGTCTAATCTATAATATAATTTCCCCTCTCCCTAGGAGTTAACCTAATAACCTATAAAGAGGCTATCCCCCTTATAATTATATATTCTCCCTTCTCCTTCCTTTTCTATACTTCTTTATTGCTAACTATAATATCTTATTAGAATCTTTATAAGGATCTTAAATGCTAGGCTCTTTTCACCTATTTCAATTCTCTAGGGTATAAGCCTAATATGCTATATTCCTATTGTTAGTAGTCTAGGAAGAAGTGCCTTATAATCAAGGGTTCTTCTTAGTGCTATGAATATACCTGTCTAAAGCGTCCTTATAATAGTATTTTAGTAGCCTCTTCTTATTTATCCCTCCCTTATATCCTATTTTCTAGTAGTAGCTAATCTTTATAGTTTCTTAGGTTATTAAATCCTATTCCTGCCTAGAGGCAGAAGAGGATAAGGCTAAAGAGGCCCTAGAGAAGCTCTAGTCTAACCTTTAGCTTGCTATTTCCTAACTTATACAGATCTAGAAGACAAAGCATAAAGCGCTTTAATATAAGAAAGAGTTATTTACTTAGGGCATATAAGGTCTTAATAAGGAGGATAGTATAGGACCTTTAGAGCTTCTTCCTACTCTTAGTTCTTATAAGCAGTAGGTTAAAGTAGATTTATCTGCCCTAGATATTAGGACTAATATTGACTAGTCCTAATTTAGTTTAAACTTAGATCCTAATCCTTTACCTACTAGCGCTATAAAGGGTGTCCTAGATAACCTTATAGTTAGTTAGGATTCTTTAGGTAGAACTGCTATAGGAGTTCCTAGCACTTTATTAGGTTCTTAAATAGTTCCTATATATTATTATTATATAGGAAGTTTTTCTATTTTATTAGGTATTTAGTTTAGTTGTTTTTATTAAGCATAGAATCTAAGATCTTTTTAACTTTATATTCTAGTTCTTTAGTTTCTATATAAATTATATCTTTAGTAGGTATATTCTTATATACTAGTTTAAGCATTAAGATATAGAAAACTAGGTGTATTTTTATAGTGTCTAGAAGTTTAAGTTTATAGTTAACTATAGAGATCTTCTTCCTAATCCTAAACAGCCTAATTTTCTTAAAATTAAGTTTATTACTTAGTTAGTATATATAGATATTTTTTTGCAAAAGGTAGACCTTATCCTCTCCCTTTAGGGTTAGTCTCTTAATCCTCTATTAGTCTATATATTTTATTATCCTTTATTAGATAAAATATAGCTCTATTATAAGCTATTAATACAATTCCTTTATCCTTAATATTTCTAGGATTGCCTTTTCTGCTTCTAGTTATAGCTTTAAAGGGTTACTGCCTGTTTAAGGCTTAATTCTATAGTTTATATAGAATAGCATTATTCTTATGCTTTCTAAGATGCTGCTATTATAAGCTGTCTAGGCTATAGGCAATAGTAATACCTAATTATTCTATTCTTAGTTAATATAGTATTATAGATATTATTCTAGGATCTAGTTAATCCTTTCTGTTTGTCTGTCTGTTTGCAGGTAATAAGCTATTAATAGCTTACACTTTATTCCTCTAAGGTCTATTAGGCTAGTCTAGAAGTTAGATATAAATACTAATCCTCTATCTATAATAACTTCCTTTAGTAGGTTATAGTTACTTATAATATATTAGTTAAATATATATACAAACTATATTATAGTTATAGTTTCTTAGTATAGAACAAAGATTATATACTTTATAAGTTAATCTATAATATTAAGGATGCTATTATACTTAGTGCCTATTACTAGGTCCTTTAATACTAGCAGCTTTATAATAAAGTCTATACTAATTAATTCCTATAGTGCCTCTAGTACTAGTAGCAGTTATAGTTGTCTATACAGCTTATACTATATAGCTTTTATCTATATATATATATTGCACTTATATAGTATTTCCTTAGTATACTATCTTATCCTTAGGAACTAATAGTCCTTTAAGATTCTCTAGATAGTCTTTATAAGTCCTAGATGTCTATAGAGAGGTAACTTATAAATTCTTTAAATAAGTTCCTTAATAGCTTCCTAGGGTATAAAGATCTTCCTATACTTCTTCTAGAATTACCTATCTTGCTATAAGTTAGGGTTGCTAGCTAGCCTAGGGCTCTGTTTGTAAGCTATAAGGAGCATATCTATCTATACTATATTATATATAATAGTATATATAGCAGTAGTAATAACTAGGCTTCTGTCTTCCTTTAGCTAAAGTAGTGCTATTAGCTTAGTAACTGCCTTTTAGAAGTAGTCTAGTTATCTACTAAGTATATCTGCTCTTCTATTCTAACTTCCTTTTTAATATATAATTTTAAAGTTAAATTCTAATAGATATTCCTACTATCTAACTTATTATCTATTAAGTTGTTTTATAGTAGTAAATGCTATTAAGTTGCTATAGTCTATATAGACTATAACAGGGTGTTATACTCTAAGGAGGTAGTATTTCTACTCCTTAAAGGCTTCTACTATTACTATTATTTCCTTATTAGATACTAGGTAATATATCTAGATACTATTAAACTTTTTTAATATAAAAGCTATAGGGTGTAGGTTTCCTTTCTTATCTTATTATATAAGCTATACTTCTATTCTAAAGTTTAATATATTAGTCTTAACTTTATAGGGTTCTTTAGGTCTTACTGTCCTTTATACTAGTTCTTCTAAAACTAGTTATTTAGTTATTTTAAGGGCTTCTTATTATGCTAGTCCCTATTCCTATTTTATATCCTTCTTTATAAGGTCTATTAATGCTTTAATATTAAGCAAGTAGTATATAATATATCTTTAGTAATAGTTATATAGTCTAAGGAATCCTCTAACTTCCTTAACTATAGTTAGCATAGGCTATTCTAATATAGCTTAGACCTTTAATTTCTATATACTTACTTCTCTATATTAGATAATATGCCTAAGGAACTTAACTTCCTTAATATAAAAGTAGTATTTCTTAGGTTTAACTAAGAGGTTTATATCCTATAGTCTCTTTAAGACCTTATAGACATATTACTTATATATTTCTAAGTTATCTAAGTAGACTAGGATATTATTAAGGTAAGCAAATATAAAGTTATTTAGGTACTTCTTAAGTATATTATTAATTATAGCTTAGAAGGATGCTAGGGCATTTATAAGTCTAAAAGGCATAATAAGATATTTAAAATGTCTATACTTTAAGTTAAACGCTATCTTCTACTTATCTCCCTCCTTAATTCTAATTAGGTTATAAGCACTCTTTAAGTCTATTGCTATAAAGATTTATACTTATCTAATTTAGTCTTATTATTTGTTAATTTATAGTAATAGTGTCTAGTCTTTAATTATTACTTTATTAAGCAGCTAGTAATTAATATAAGGTTAGAGTTTAGTTATATTCTTCTTTAGTACCTATAGTATTAGGTATCCTACTAGTAATATTAATTGTTATATATAGCCCTTTGCTAGGCCTTTATTAACAAATTTCTTTTCTACTGCCTATTATTACTTATTAGCTAGGTATAGTCTATACTTCTTAAGTTAGGTCCCTTCTTTTAAGGGTATCTTATAGTCCTATTCTATATATTAAGGTAGTCTAGTATCTAGTCTTCCTTAGAATACCTTTATATACTAGTAGTATTCTTCTAGTACTTCTTCTAGTATATTATACTTTATTAGTTTAGATCTTAAATATCTAATACCTTCTTATTATATTACTATAATAAGCAATCTTATAAGGTATAACTTATATATAAAGCGTCTTTATTATCCCCCTCTAGTAGCTAAGTCCTTTATATTCTTTAAGCTCTAAGTTAGTTTATCTTCCTAAAATAGTTAGCTAGTTACCTAGTTAATCCTTAGGTTACTATCCTTTAGCTATAGGATCCTTAGGATTACTAGATAGGAAGTAGTCCTAGTAATATTAAAGCAGACCTATTCCTTCCTAGTTCTTATAGTTAATATAAAGTATGCTATCTTATACTAGACTATCCTGCTATTATAGGTTATTAGGCTGCTATTAAATATTGTAAGTAGGTAAGGTTCTTCCTTCTATATCTATAGTAGTTAGCAATAATTAATAATTTATAGTGTAATATAGTTTCTGTTTAATCTGCTATCTATAAGCGCTTTTATAAATTTCCTATTAATCTTAATATTTAGGATTAGATACTATTCTAGGTTCTATATTATAAGGCATTTTGCTATTTCCTAGCAGTTCTACTTCTGCTTACTAATTAGTTTTTTAGCTATATTATAACAGCGTCCTTATAATCTTTATCTGTCTAGTTTATATATTAGGTTAGTAGGCTATCTAATATTTAGATAGCCTCTATAGTCTGCTTCTAAGTTTTCTCTTAAATGCTTATAACCTATTATATAAGTTCTATAAGTGCTTCTTCCTTATTATAGATCTTCTTCTATAATCTCTAAATACCTTTATCTTTCCTACTTATTATATACTATAGTTATATAATCTTATTACTATTCTTATTAAAGGTTCTTTACTTAAAGACATATATAGTGCAGTTCTTTTTTACTCCTACTATCTTAAGCTGCTAGATTTCTTTATCCTTAGTCTTATAGTTCCTATAGTTATTATCTTTAAGCATATCCTAAAAGTTATCTAATTCTTTATAGGTTAAGGGCTTAGTTTTAATTACCTCCTAATCCTATTATAATTCCTCCTCTTAGTTAAGGTTCTTCTAAATTAATTTCTTATAGTTATCTTATTATTCTAGACTAGTTGCTTCTAGGTATAAGTAGATACTTATTAGTTATTTTAGGGTGCTATTCTCTTCTTTATTATTCTTTATAAGTATTAATAAGAAGCTTTCTAGCTTCTTCTAGCTTTATTTCTCTATAAGCCTTCTAGCTATATATTACCTCTAATACTTAATTAGGTGGTTCTCTGCTTCCTAAGCAAGTTGTTTTTTATTTGCCTTATATTCAGTTATATTTATAGCTATAGTAGCTATAGGTAGTTAATTTTCCTTATTGTTTTTATCTTTAGGTACTAGGCTCTACTCTAGTAATTAAGTTCTAAAACCCTCCTCCTCTTCTTCTATTTTATATTTAAAGTTAATTAAGAGGTTTATAGTTAGTAGCCTATTCTATAGTTTATAGATATATCTATAAACTTTAAGGAATAGGGTTATATTATTCTTTGCTATATATAAGTATGCCCTCTAAAGTTTTATAACTTCTTTAAGAGTCTTCTTAAGCTATTCTTACTAAGGTACTAAGGGAAACTATTCCTTATTATATAGTAGTAACAGAATAGTCCTAATAATTACTTAGTCCTTATAGCGCTAAGCCTAGATTCTATCTATAAGTTCCTAAGGCCCTATTTCTTTATTACCTTCTTCTATACTAGGTTATTAACTATCTTTAGGTTTTTTAAATTCTTTAATTTCCTTAATTTGTCCTTATTCCTAATTATAGGCATCTTAGTATGTTTAGCATTCCTCTAGTTTACAGGCTGTCTAGTGCTTAGTAGTATACTCTAGGGTTTAGCTAATATACTCTTCTTTAGCTTACTATTATTTGTTCTTAAAGCATATAAGTTTAGCTTTAGCATAATCTATATATTTGTTATTATAGTCCTATCTGTTAATATTAGTAAGCTTAATTTAGAGTATATTAGTTGTACTAACCTGCTAGTTATTAGGGACTAGCTTCTAGTCCTTTAGCTTTTTATATTCTCTAGCATAGTATCCTATCTTCTTACACTAGAAGCACTTAATACTCTTTTTATCTCTAGGGGCGCCCTGTTAATTAGCATTAAGCTCTATTAGCCTGCTATAGGTGCCCTATAATATATTTCTGTTATATTGTTTTTAGCTAGTGTTAGCTTACTAGTTCTTTTAGTATATTCCTTATAGCTATTACTTATTCTTTTCGCAGTATTATTTATAGAGACAGTTATTAATTCTAACTATAATCTCTATATACTTGCCTAAAGCGTTAAGCTAGTTATACTTAATAAATTAGTCCTTAATATTATCCTTAAGTCTATAATAGAATACTGCTATTAGAGGTTTATTATCCTAGTTAAGGTGTAAGG
>JAMAJV010000066.1:0-17502 GCA_023628835.1 Sordariomycetes sp. S4602
AGGAATTCTTCTATAGAAGAAAACCTATCTAAGGTAGAGCTGAAAAATTCCTTTGTTAGAAGGAATTCAGAGGAAAAACCTACAGGATTATAAATCCATTCTAAGGTAGTCCAGGCCTTATAAGCTGACTCAGCATTTTTGATTTGTATAAGGGGCCCATCTTCGCATAGTAGCTGAATCTCAGCTAGGGCTTTTGTTGATTTTTCTTTCTGATCAGGCGTTTCAGGGGCCTTAGATATAGAATCTAGGTGCCCTTCCTTAATCAGGTATGCTGAAGCTCGAACTTTCCAAATAGGGTAGTTTGCTGATCCCTAAAGTCTAGGGAGAGATAGAAGGGTCTTTATAGATAACATTATTAATTTTTAAAAGAATCGACTAATAGAGATATAGGTTGATTTGTTGAATAGTCTGAAAATAGACTAATAGAAGCGTATAAGTTAAATAGTTGATATTTTGAAAATCAACTAATAGGTATATAGGCTGATAGGGGTAGGGCCTTATTCGTATAAGGGCTTCTTCGTGCCTGTACTCATTATAGGACTTTTTATAGAGGAAGGCCTTATACCAGATAAGGGCTTTATTATAATAGAAAGAATAATAAGATAGTCTAAAAATAGACAAAGGATTATATCTCAAAGATAAGGCAATCTAGGCTTATAACCTATTAGGTTTTTACAGAGGGTTTAGAAGGCACTAGTAAAGTATATATATAAGAGAGAGAATTATATTGTTATTCTATCTAGTCTAGCAGGAACAATGCCTTTATTATATAGATATTCAGGCTGAATACGTATCTATCAGCCTAATACCAGAATTATAGGTATCCAGTTGTTTAGAACAATCCCTTATTTCAGGATCTATAGGTTCCAGTGGTTTAGATCAGTCTCTGTTTTAGGTTTTCAGGATCTATAGGTCCCAGTAGTTTAGGAACAGTCCCTGTTTTAGGTTTCGGGATCTATAGGTCCCAGTGGTTTAGAAACAGTCCCTGTTTTAGGTTTTTCGGGATCTATAGGTTCTAGTGGTTTTGGGCAGTCTGCTGCAGGTTATGTTTTGACTAGTGCCTGCAGGCCTGTTAGTGCCTGCAGACTAATGCAGGCTAATGCAGCCTAGTGCAGCCTAGTGCAGAGATATATATAGGCTAATGCAGGCAGGTGCCTAAGGCTAATGCAGGCTAGTGCAGGCAGATAGATGCTAATCTAGCCTAGTCTAGCCTTAACTAAGATTACTACTAGAATAGGGCTACCTATTCTAATACTTTCTATCTCTAGATTTACCTAATAAAGTACTTATTATACTAGAAGATAATAAAAGCACTATAAAACTAGCTAAAAACCCTAAATTTTATAAAAGAACTAAGTATATTAATATAATATATTACTATATAAGAGAGAAATAAATAATAAGGATATAGAGATATTCTATATACCTACTAAAGAATAAATAGCTAATTCTCTTACTAAACCTATAACTTAGAAAATAATTAAGTTATTTAAAGAACAGCTAAATTTAGTATAATTATAACTATTCTCTCTTAAGATATAGAAAGACTTTTATCCTATAATATATAAGCTAATTTTTCCCTTATATAAAGGGTTTTTATAAAGCTATATATAATAGGTTTTACTATCTATATCTAAATAGTATAGTTTCCCTATCTAGGGCTTTTATCTAGCTATTATATATATATATATATATATACTGCTAAGATACTACTAACCTATATATCCCTATATATAGATTATAAGGGGCTGTTATAATATACTATATTATACTAGTAATCTTAGCTATATATATATATAACTTATATAAGACTATATAGTAAAAATATACTAATATAGAAGCTATAATAATATAAGGTGCTTTAAAATTAAGTTTACTTAATAACTTACTATATACTATTTTACTTATATATATAATTTTATTAAGTAGAACTAGGCATCTAAAGGCTATAGTCTTATACTAAGTATTATAAATCAAATTCTAAAAAGGGTATAGCGCCTATTAATAATTAGATTAGAGTTTACTAGCTAAACTCTAATTTACTATAAAAAGAGATATATTCTTAGGTTTAAGATTCTTTCCTCTCTCTCTTAGAAATATATATACTCTTTAATATAAGAATAATCCAATTATTATCTCTTATTATCTATCTATTATATTATATTATAATTATATTATATATATATTATTAATATATATCTTAATAAAGACCTATATATCTAGATAATATAAGTCTCTAATCTTAGATCCTTTAGTTATTCTTTAATTCTTATAATATAAAATAACTTAATTATAAGTAAATATAGAGGTAGTGTTTTTTTAGCTATAATTATAATATAAGGTTTATATTTAAATTAGGCATATAGTAATAGTTTTTTAATAAAAACTCTTTATTAGTATCTAGAAACCTTATAAATATATTACTATAACTCTTAATTATTCCTCTAGAAGCTTAACCCTAAGAGATATATTTTTAATACTTATAGAAGCTAGAAAATAACTAAATATTAGTTATTGTATAACTAGTTACTATAATATCTAATATAAATCTCTTCTTTAGGTATCTAGAATTATAGGTATTAGTTATAGGGTTATTATAAATGCAATTATAAGGGTTATTTACTTCTAATATATCTATAGGATCTAAGTCTAAATTTATATTTAGGATAGTTATATCCTAATTTTAATCCTTATTTTAATTCTAATTTTAATTAGAATCTAAAAATTGTATTAGATCTAGATTAGGGTTAGGGTAAGATAGGGCTCTTTAAGCTATAAAAGCTTCTTAATGCCTTTCTCTTTCTTAAGCTTTAGAAAGCTTATCTAGGTTTCTATTTTTAGAAACTTTATTATCCTAATTATTAGGGGCTTTTTAAGGGAATAAGAACTAGCAGTTTAATTCTATATGCCCTTCCTTTTATAGTTTCTATAGTATTTTCCCTTTTGTTTTTTCTAGGGTTTTTTATTTTTATAAGGTTTATAAGCTTTATTTTAATTTTAGCTCTAATTTTTAGCTATAGAAAGAAAGGCTAATTTAGCCTCTTCTAACCTTTTAGATTTATTTAGAATTATAGATATAAGAGAATCTAAGCTATAAGCCTTAAAATTTTTTTAAAGTTCTTATATTATATTAGATATAAAACCTTTAATTATATTATCTAGATTATAAAGCACTTAGGCTGTAATAATAAGTCTAGGAAGCTTTAAATTTCTAGAAGAAAGTTTATTATCTAGCTCTTTTACTTTATTTAGATATTCTTTTATAGAAGAAAATCTATCTAAAGTAGAGCTAAAGAATTTCTTAGTTTGTAGGAATTTAGAGGAAAACTTTATAGGGTTATATAGCCTTTCTAGGCTATTTTAAGCCTAATAGACTGTTTTTAAGTTTTTAATTTATATAAGAGGGCTATTATTATATATAAGTTAAATCTTAGCTAAAGCTTTAATAGATAGCTTTTTTTAAAGAGTAGTTATAGGCTCTTTAGATATAGCCTCTAGGTAGCCTTCTCTTATAAGATAAGCTAAGGCTTATACCTTCTAAATTAGATAGTTACTATTCTTTATAAGTCTAGGAATAGAAACTTTTAAAGAGATAGAAAGTATAGTCTAGATATAGACTATATAAGTCTTTAGCTATTTAAAAGACTTAGAAGGGTTTTTAAATAGTCTCTATATATATATAAACTAATATATAGGTTTAATAAGGCCTTATTTAAATAAAGGCTTTTAAGATCTCTTATACTATAACTTATATAGAGAATAATAAGTATATATAATACCTTCTTCTAGCTAGAAAAGGTCTTATATTAATTTTATTATTTTATAAGTATCCTATAGTTAGAATAAGGTTTTAAAGTTATTACCTAATTAAAAGCTTAGTCCCTTTTTAGTTAAAAGTAAAAGTAGGTCTTTAATATAAGTAGCATTTTTAGTTAGTTTCTAGAAGGTTTTTAGGCTTCTAGAATTAATTTAAGGTTTTTAGTAGAGTATAGTATTATAGCTAAAAGGTAGAAGTAGCTAGGCTTATAACCTATTAGGTTATATATTAATAATATATATATAATAAATTATAATATAATATAATAAATAGATAATAAGAGATAATAATAAAATTATTCTTATATTAAAGAGTATATATATATATAAAGGAGAGAAAAAGGAATCTTAAACCTAAAGGTAGACCTCTTTTTATAGTAAATTAGAGTTTAGCTAGTAAACTCTAATTTAATTATTAATAAGTACTATACTCTTTTTAAAGTTTAATTTATAATACTTAGTATAGGACTATAGCCTTTAAATACCTAGTTCTACTTAATAAAATTATATATATAGGTAAAATAGTATATAGTAAGTTATTAAGTAAACTTAATTTTAAAGTACTTTATATTATTATAGCTTCTATAGTAGTATATCTTTAGTATATAGTCTTATATAAGTTATATATATATATATATAGATATAGTATATTATTATATTCTAAGTATATATATATATTTATATATAGTTATTTTAGCTAAGATTACTAGTATAATATAGTATATTATAATAATTTCCTAGTAGCTAGATACCTTTCTTTTCTTACTTTCTAGTAGTTAATCTAATTACTAGATTACTAGAGACTTTAAGCCTTTTAGTTAAAATACTGCTTAAAACTTATAGTCTCTTATAATATAACTATATAACTTATAAGTATTACTATCTATAGCTATCTTACTTTACTTTAAGCAGGCCTTTAGCTCTTAATATTTAGGGAATGCTCTAATAAGCTATTATAAGCTGAGTATGCCTTCTAGCAAGACAGGCTTGTAACAGGGCA
The DNA here is from genome assembly GCA_023628835.1 of Sordariomycetes sp. S4602. Lineage (NCBI taxonomy): Eukaryota > Fungi > Ascomycota > Sordariomycetes > Sordariomycetes sp. S4602. The sequence goes on from JAMAJV010000066.1 coordinate 4,817, forward strand.
ATACTACCACATCGTCCAGTCTGTAACACTGTAGACCCCCTGTGATTTAACATGCCTGTGCGAGCAGAGTCTAATAAACCTTCTTTTCCCCTAATCGGTAGACTATATGTGTGAGAGGCTTAGGTGATATGTTCTGTGTGATTCTTAAACTGAGCATTGATGGCTTAAGGAGCCTGAGGTATGTGTGTGTGTGCGTGTGTGCGTGTGTATGTGTGTGTGTGTCCTGACCCCTGGATTGCAGACTACCCTAGATGCTTGAGGCTGTTGACTATCTGAGCAGGTGTGATGGCTGCCATGATAGGTGCACCGAGCGCCACAGCGCCAATGGCGAGGGAGCGGAGGGAAACCATTTTATAGGTGTAGAAGCTTTGTCTGAGCGGTGGCTAAAGGGTGAACTAAGCTGAGGGCGATGCTGGACAATCACGACTCGAACTCAGTGAGGATAGGCTGCCTTTTATAGACAGACGACAAAGCACAGCTAGTCCCGGGCTGTTGATCATCCCAGGACCTCCGCGACAAGCGCTGGAAATCGGGCCGATCTTCGCAATGTTGACGATGGCGGCCTACCGTCACCCCAGGACAGCGACGATGTGGCCCCCATATGCTGAGCATCGAACTAGGGGTGATTGGTTAGGCATGTAAATCCCGCCTAACACTGAATTTCCTCTTGGCATCACGCGGTCTTATTGGGCTCGACAGCACGGGCCGTGGCGTCGCTACCTACCGCTTCTTTATAGACAAATTTCTATCAGAATGTGCGGCGCTTGCCTGGCGGGCTACCCTCAACCAAGCCAGCACACGCAGAAAACGCCTGTGGCCAATTTTTACTAGGCCACAGGCCTCGAGGATCCCCGCCGTGGTTGGGTGAAGTGCAAAATAACCTTCGGCCTGCGGCGGGACCCTGGGCAAAACTAGCTAAACCCAAATCATGTCTTCAGCTCCGCTCCGGAAATCGCGATGCCGGTTGTAGCAAGATCGGAAGCCAGGGTCCAAAGATACTCCACCCCCAGCGGACCAGGGTGCAGGGGAGCAGATGGAGCAGCTCACATCCCGGTACCAGCCGTCGCCCTACGTCCTCTCACTCAGCCCTCTGACGTCGATCACCTTGCAGAATAAGCAGATAACCGAGCCTGTCGGGCATCAGCACAGGTGCCAGCTGAGCTCTGTGCTAAAGGAAAGGCTTCATTCGGATCGGCGAGCATCCGATCCCTCCACCGATCCGGGTGAGCACCTGCAGTCGCGATCGCGAACGATCCCTTCCGCAACCGCAATCGGCTCCGCCTATCCTTTCGTGACCAAGGTGCCAGGCTATCCCGATTTTGAACTGCGGCTTGCTGTCGCATCGATGTACATGGTGCAGCTGCGGCTGAACAGAAAAATGCCACGGTCAAAAAAGTCTCGGAAGAGGTCCCTGAGGACAGGAGAGGGCAGATTCTCATTCCAAGGAGGGGGGTTGTGTGATGGCTTCTACGTCAATCGCCGCCCACGCGGGTGAAGCCGTCAACTCGCTAAGATCTCCAGCTCGTCCACGGTGAAGTCCAATCCCTCTGCCCAGCCCAGCTCCCCCATGACTCGCTAGACCCAACTGCATCACGCACCCTAGCCGATCTCCGGGGTCGCTCCCACCACGGCAAGTCATCCCCTAGACCACTCGATCACACCGCAATGCCGCGCAGCCGTCCTCTCACGCCTCCAGCGGGCCCCTCCCGGTCAACTACATACTCCCTCCTACTCCACCCTCGTGCCTCTCTACGATGGCAACATCGGTCACATCCTGCCAAATCCCTCGACTAATGTTGAGGAATCCATATTATTCCAGATAAAGAATGGCAACAGTTAACTTTCTTCGCACACGTGAAGGGTCCAGCTCGCTGCCGTAGTCATCAGTGTAGGTTAAGGGGGCGGTTTTGAGGGCGCTAAAAGTAGGTGCGCTGACTTAATACCATTGATCCCTTCAACTTCCATAGCGCGTGCTTAATTTCAATGACTAATTCCAAATGAAGTAATACTGCTACCTCCGACACTACCGTGTGGAGTTGAACAACCTCCGCGGAAGTAAGTTCTCGAAATTCAACCACCATAACTTCCGCCTTCTTCCTCGGAGGTAGATTTACTCATTGCCCACTACTGGCATAGGTCATAATCATCCTTCTCCCGAGCGAACAGGCTTGTTAATTCCCGAGTACTCTATGACCTTCGGAGGTTGAGGTAATGCTGCTGAGTATTAGTGTTCCCTGGAGGAAGACGGCAACTCGAATCAAGGGCGTAATACTCAAGTGTGGTGAGAACAAGAACGGTTCTAAGTGATATATAAGTCCACCAGACCGCCGGTGGGAAACAAGAAGAAATGGCATTCCTTTGGCACACACTCTAATCTCCATTATACTGCAAATCCACCTGAAGATATTACTCTCCGCTCGTATCCCACATCATTCCCCCTTTAAGAACTCGAAATGGCAGCCGAACCCAAGGCCTTCGTATCCTTCACCAACACCTACCACCACAAACCCTACCCCTACATCTCCCCCACTCGTCCCGAGCTCTCTGCCGTAGGCAAGAACGTCGTTATCACCGGTGGCGGCACCGGGATAGGCAAAGCCATAGCCATCGCCTTTGCCCAAGCCAGCGCCGCCTCTGTCTCTATTATCGGCCGGCGCCTTAACCGTCTTGAGGAGGCTGCCGCTGACATCTCAGCTGCCGCTGCCAGCCCCTCGGTCTGCGTCGTCACAGCCCAGGGGGACCTCTCTAAGCGCGAATCTGCAGACAAGGCTGTTAGCGAGATCGTGAGGAAGGTCGGCAAGATCGATGTCTTTGTTTCTAACGCAGGCATATTCTCGACTCCCGGTCCAGTAGCGGGTTATGATGAGGACGAGTTCCGCCGCGGGTGGGAGGTCAACTTTTTCGGGGCGTTCAATGCTGTCCAGGCCTTTGTGGCCTACGCAGCGCCCAAGGCCAAGTTGATCAACGTCTCGTCAGGGATCGCGCACATCGGTCCCGTGTACCCGGGCGTGTGGACCTATGCCGTGGTCAAAGCTGCTATCGCTAAGATGCTCGATTTCCTGGCCGCCGAGAATCCGGACCTGCATGTGGTCCAGATTCAGCCTGGGGTTCACGCCACGGAGATGAACGAAGGTTTTCAGGACACGAGTGACGACGCCCGTAAGTGGGATTAACCCTCCTAGTTTTTACAATAAATTGGATGCTTCGAAGGGACGCTAGCTGACGTTGACCATAGTTGAACTTCCCGGCGAATTCACAGTGTGGCTGTCGTCACCCGAGGCCGAATTTCTTAAGGACAGGTTCGTGTGGGTTAATTGGGATGCCAAGGAACTTATATCTCGTGCCAAGGAGATCAAGGAAGATCCGCTGTTGTTGAAGATCTATCTCGGGGGTGTTCCGATGTAGTCAGAGAGCAGATGACACCACTACAGGTTGTATTTGAATAGACACTCCTTTTTCCTTATACCCGTAATCCTTATATCGTATGCTTGTGGTGAAGGTCTCTTTGCTGTGCGCAGGTATCTCCAGAGAGTCTCGATGTTAGCGGCTGTTCTTCACACATTTAGCCCGGTTGTCTGCTGTCGTAAATACTCTGCCGTTTAAATGCTCTGAAACTCGTCGTCTAGATCGTAAAGCATCAGCAGCAACTCGTAACACTTCGAGTATTTAGCGCTTTCGTGTCTCCCTAGGCATGAAGGCTAGGGAAGGGACAACTCAGTGTCTTAAGATTATATAAGCAGGCAATAACTCAGAACACAGTAGTAAGGTGGATTTAATCGCTAAATTGTGGCAAAATCGAGTTCCCTCACTCGACTAGGTAAATTCCGTTTCCTAAGTGAAAAGTATATCTCCGGCTAGGGAGGTAGGAAAGGCCGACTCATACAGCCGAATAGCGGCTCGTGCCTTCCCAAGAAGCTCTGAGTATATCTCATGAAGCTCCTCAAAGCATTTTCTGTTGGCTCCCGCCTGGGCCGTTAACTCGTTGAGGTACCGCAAGGATCTCTCGCAAAGGATCAAGTCTGACTTTGCCCGCTCATCCCCGGGATACCGGAGGATATCGGTGGCCAGACATAACAAGCCTGTAAAGTGTGACCGCACAGTCATCCTATTCTGTGATTAACAAACCAATGCTTGTTTAGGGAGAGGCGATCAGTGCATAGCGCGCCAAAGATTGGACTCACCACACAAATGACGCATCCCGCACACTCAGTGCCATGAAATCTGCCATCCCATCGCGATAGTTGGCAGAAATAAGAGGACAGTAATTGGGCGGCACATCCAGAACAGTATTCGCGATCACATCCTTCGCCTGCGCCTGACGTGACCCATCGAGGTCGTACGTAAGAGCTAGGCAGAAGAGGAACGAGTGGTTGAGGATAACCAGGTACCGATGCGCCTCGGATGGCACGTGGCGCCTGAACATGCCGGACCGGAACATAGGGGGGATCGAAGACTGCCATTCGATCAACATCTTTTTAGCAACCAGTAGGTTCTCTGCGCGTCGGCCAGGGTCGAGGTTCCCTGCCCGCGCGCTCCAAAGGAGGTCGTACACAGTGCCCTGGATGCGAGCGAGGCGTAGCCGGGCGCTGAAGATGTTGAACCTGCTCTGGTGGTTAGAAGTGAAGATGTACCCAGGGGTGTCAGGGAATTCGTTTGCTGTAGTGCTAAGCTCGTCTCCCTCTTCAGGAAAGTCAAGGTCTACATCAGTATCAAGCTGGACTGACGGCTGGCGTGTGCGAAGGCTGATGTCTTTATCAACAAGATATGCCATCCAGAAGACCCTGTCTCTCTGCTTATTTAAGGCAAAGTCAGGTCCATACGTCTGTCTGGTATGCAGACCGAGGTGGTGGGCCAGCCGGAGGGCTGTTGCGATAATAAGGGTTGCAGGCCGGAGGTTGGCAGTTGCCTGGAAGACGATGGCTATGCCAACGAGGATGCGGACGGTTGATAGGTTCGGATCTGCAGTCAGGAGGTCTGAGACGACAGACTGCGCATTGTTGAGATGCTTGGCGGCGGCAGAGGCAGAGGCGGGGTCATCGTGGCCAGTAATGCCGTGAGCCAGAGCGAGGACAACGTTAAGCTCAGCCCACATAGCTTTGGTGTGGCCTAGAGGCTGGGAGTACCATGCAGAGAACTTGTTGATGACGCCCTGGGGATCGAAAAGGGGCAACATCCAGTTGAAGGTTCGTAAAAGTGTGTCCAAAACGTCCCGAATCTGATGCCAGGGTGGGATCTCCAAGGTGTTACCCGCCATATCATCAGGTCTATCATGAAATGACAAGTCCAAGGGTGATAGCGACACTGCGGTAGTAGAGGTATTTTCCGGAGTAGTTAGGTCCAAACCCACAGAGCTATGTGTTTCCAGGGGTGGTATATGGTGTTGTGGCGTCACTTGCGTACCACTCTCCGGCGCCTTGCTCTGTGCTTTGTTACTGCTGCTGGCCGTAGCTGTCCCCTTCGGACGACGAACAGCCTGGTATGTGCATGTGACCCTGTAGATGACGCAGTTTGTGCAAGCTGGTTTTGCTGCATTGCATTTAATCTTCTTGATGTAGCAGAAGTCGCACGACTTCATAACAACGACACAGGAATTAGAACTCTCTTCTGGGGGCCGAGTCAAGCGTGTGGAATTGGGCTTACCGTGCGGGCTGGTCCTTTGCGGGACTTCATGGCACACACTCAAGTTATTTAATATGCTCTCTGAAAAAGAGGGAAGAAGAAAAAAGAGATCTGTAGCTGGTCGCCTTCTGTTACAAGGTACTTGCTCGCCCATAGATAGCTGACAAACTCTTTGGCACAGCAAAGGTGGTGTGGGATTACGAATGCACATAAGATGATGACACAGAACTGCGATTACATCATGCATGACACAACAGATGTGCCTGCTGTTTGGGCAACTCATCTCTCACCCTGGGATTTTAGATATACTGTACTCTTTAAATCTAAGCGGGGAGACTCCAGCGCCGCGCCGCATAACTCGAGTCGGTTAAGCCTTGCCGGTGGGAATTGTAAAGGCTTAGGAGGGAACTCCTTGGCGTATAATAAGGGCCTCGAATCCTGCTAAGCTAAATTCTTATATACAGACATATCACCTATCCTCAGTATTCTGCCTATATTAGACTCCCTAACACTAAACCCTTATACCACTACAGGATCGTTTACAAGAAAACAAAATGCATCTCTTGCTTGTTATGCTTGTTATATCCCTGACAGCAGTTATAGCTGCCCTGTCAACTCTAGAGGACAGGGCAAGCAGCCTGTTATGTCTTGCCTCCTATATTAACAGCAACTGCCTGTATCTCTGTCAAGGCAGGAGCAGGTCTCTCTACTGTAAGGGATCTAAGGTACAATTTTGCCTCTACCCTACCCCTATATACTGTCTGCTACCTGTATGCCTTGCATCCCTAACCTGTCATTCCTTGTCCTAGGGGGCTTCTGTTAACGTTAGCAGGAGCGAACTCAGAGTTTAGGTAGTTACTAATACTGCTATATTGTTACAGCTTTGTCAGTGGCCTTGTGCTTCTCGCTGTTGTTCGCACAAAGGGCTTAGTATATATAAGCACACAGAGGGGCATTGCTATAATCAGTTAAATAATAACTATAGAAGGTAAGGATAGGATTACCTTTAATATATATATTTATACTCTATAGCTTTAAGCACTATATAGTTATTTACTATAAGTGCAAGTTAAGATATAGTTAGAGAGAAGTTCTTATCCCTTCTATTCCTATTATATAGCCTTCGTATATATTTATATATATATATATATATTTACACCTTCTTACTCTAAATTATATACTACCTGCCTTTATTCTAAATAGCTTTAAAATTTAATTCTAATAATAGTATTAGATCTAGTATTATTATTTCTTCTAAGCTATAATACTACTATATAGCTATAAAACTTATACTAATACTATATAAATAAAAAGTATTATATTAGCTTATAGAAATAAGCTAACTAAATAACTTTTATATAAAAACTTAAAATATAATAACTAAAATACTATAGTATAATAGTAAATATATACTAATTTCTAATTTATACTTACTAAAAAGCTAACTAATTATATACTTAAAGCTATATTTAATAAAGTTATTTTTTATTTTTTATATATATTTAATATAATTATAAAATAGTATTATAATATAAAAAATTATACTATTAAAGTATTAGTTTTTTAATTTATTAAAAACTAGTTTAAATATATTTTTAAAAATATAGTTTAAATAATTTAAATATTTTTATATTAAAAACTTAACTACTTTTTAAAGCTTTTTCTTTTTTCTACTAAACTTATATATACTAATATAGTTTATAATTAAAGCTATTTTAGCTTTATTAAAAAAACTTTTTTAAATTATATTAATTATAAGATTATTATTAAAGTGTTTAATAATTTTTTTAATATAGTAAACTATAAATCTTTTATTATAGTTAAAGCTATTAATATAATCTTTTAAAATAAAATTATAAAGTCTATAAAATAGCTTTATAATAAAGACTTTTATATTTAAATTACTTTTAGCTATAATATTTAAAACTTTATAGAAAATACTATATAGATTTTAAAGCTTTTTATAAAAGTATTATATTTTTATAATATACTTATACTATACTAGTATAAAATATCTTATATTATTATATAAATAATAACTTTTTAAAAATATTAAAAACTAAACTTTTTAAATAAAATAATATTATTATTATTAAGTACTAGCTATATTATAACTATAATATAGCTAAAAATAAAGCTAAATAATTTTTTAAAATCTTTTTTAAAGTCTTTAATATAAATAAAATAGCTATATTATATAATAATTTTTTTTTAAAAGTAAGTAATTTATTACTAAACTTTTTTATTTTAAAGCTAGCTTAGTTTAATACTTTAACTATTATAAATTTAGATATACTATTAAATTTTATATTAAATTAGTAATATATAATAGATATATATTTATAATAATAATCTATATTATAATAAATAATAATAAAGTAATTTATAATAAACTTTTCTAATACTTTAATTATAAAAAGAAGTATTTAGCTTAAGTATATAACTATTTAGCTTATTTTATAGAAATTAAAAAAGCTTATAATATATATATATAGTAAAGCTAACTATTTACTAATATAAATCTATTAAACTTTTAATTTCTACTTTAATAATTACTTTTATTTTTATTAAAGCTTTTTTACTAATTTTTATTTACTCTAGCTTAAAATACTTTTTAAAATATCTTTAAGCTATAGCTTCTATTACTTTAAGCTAACTTAACTATTTTTTTATTTTAAACTTTATTTCTTTTATAATAGATATAAATACTACTTCTAGTAAAACTAAAGCGTTTTTTTTAATAGTACTTTTAAATAACTAAAACTTAATAAATTTATTCTTTTTTTTACTAGCTAATAATTAATATTATTTATTAAAATATATATAAAGATAATAAAGAAAGTATAATATTAGTATTAAAAACCTAAAGTAAAGTTAATATAATTATATTTTAAAATATCTTTATTAGCTTATTTAGTAAAGTTTATATATTAGCTTTTAATAATTATACTTTTATTTATTATAAAAGCTATATAGCTATATATATTTATAAATACTATAAGCTTATTATATAGATATTATATAGTAAATATAACTAATATATAGTTATTACTTCTATATACTATATATAATAACCTGCTCTTTTATTTAAATTATATCTAAATTAGATTCTAAAAATAGTATTATTTTTACTATATACCTTTTTACTAGAAACTAATACTATAGTATATAACTATAGATTTATTATAAATTCTACTAGAATATATACTTTTAATATATTAAAAGATACTACTAAAGCTAGATTCTATTTTTTACTACTATATTTAAAAGTATTTATAAAATAAATATATTATATGCCTATTAGGTATATACTATAGTTATATATAATACTATTATTTATAAAGCTTCTTTTTATTACTATACTCTTTAAAATAAACTTTCTTATAGCTTAGTAAAAGTATTTATATTATTATAAAATAAAGCCCTTTATTATATAACTAAAGTATATAAAGCTACTTTAATTAAGCTATTTAAAACTAAGATAAAATACTTACTAATAAACCTTTATTTTATATATAAAGCCTATAGCTTTAAGTAATATACTATAGCTATAGGGTTTATATAGTAGCTTTACTATAACTTAAACTAGATTCTTAATTATATTAAAAACTTATAAAATACTATTTAATAGCTTACTAGCTAATATAATAAATAAGCTAGAAACTTTATAATAAGCTAAGTTATTAATATTAAATAAAAAGCTTACTTTTATACTACTATACTATAACTATTCTAGTATTTTAAAACCCTTATAATAGAGATTATAGGATTATATAAAGTAAAAAAGAAATATAGTAGTTTCTTATATTACTAAAGCTTTTTATTAGTTTAGATGTATATTAAATACTTTAGACTTATAGTATTTTTATACTTTTATAATATATTTAAAATAGACTTTTTTAAATACTAATATAAAAAAAATAATAAAACTACTATTTATTTTATTTTTAGCTACTTAGTAACTACTTTAGAGCTTTTATTTAAGCTTTTTTAGCTAATATATAATACTTATAAGCTTATAGTAGCTATAAAATAAAGAGGCTTAGTAGCTATAATAGTAAAATAAGTACTATAATAAAACTACTTTTTTAATTTTAATTTTATTGAAGAAATTTTTTAAAAACTAAAATAAAAATATTAATAAAGCTAGAAAATATAGTAATATAATAGTCATAAAATAATACTAAAGTATTTAGCTTTTTTAGTAATATATATACTTAATATATACTTTATATTTATAAAAATATATATATATATAGAAGATATATATAATTTATTAAAACTACTATTATTACTATTAACTTTATTACTTACTTTAGCTATATAATACTTTTACTATAAGACTACTAATTGTTATACTTTTTAAAAAATAAAAAAGCTAAATTTAGAAATTATAAAACTATTAAGTATAGTAAACTTATAAAAAGGCTATAATAGTAATATCTTTATAAATATTAGAAATATAGGAAATAATAAAAATATAAATAATTAGAAATTTAAAACTATAAACTATAGCTAATATTATAATTTTTTATATATAAAGTAAGCTTACTTTTTTACTATAGTAATAGTATTATAGACTTTTAAGTTAGTAAAAAAAAAGCCTACTAATTATTTATAAAATTAAACTTAATAGCTTTTATTTTAATATTAATTTAAATAATAATATTAGTATACTTTAGTATTATAGCTTTATAATAGAAATAATCTATTTATATAACTTTAGCTATTAATATCTCTTATTAAATATTAATTAAAATAGTACTACTAATAAAACCTTTACTACTTATAATATATATTTATACTACTTTACTAAACTTCTAGACTTAATACTTAGTTAAAGTAGTTCTTAAATTCTAAAGAGTATTAGTATTATATAGCTATACTTCTTTTACTATATACTTACTTAAAAAGTCTTAATAGTATTTATAGCCTTTTAAGCCTAGAATACTTTATTAATAGCTATAGCTATAAGTAGTATAGCTTTACTTAAAGTCTTATATTTATTTACTATTTTTTTACTAATAGTATAAGTTATATATAAATACATATACTTTATAATAATTAGTAATATATATTTATAGTAAATATATAATAATTATTTATTAGTATTTATAATATTACTTAGATATAAATAAAGTATATAAACTAAAGTATAAAAGAAAATAGCTTTATAAATTTAAATAATATAAAAGCTATAAAAAACTACTTATAATAGCTTTACTATACTTTTCTTATATATATAAGCTAATAACTTTAAGTATTTAAAAGGTTAAACTTTTTAATATAAAATAGTTTAGTAAATATAAGCCTTTTCCTTAATAGTAGTAAAGTACTTTTATAATAAAGTAATATATAGCTTTTAATTAGCTTTATTATTTATTTTTATAGTAAAATAATTACTATTATTTTAAATAATAATATTATTTTTTATAGAAACTACTAAACCTACTATATTTTTAATATAGTTAAAAGCTACTTTTATTTTACTTTTAGCTTTATAGTTTTTTTAATAAGTTTTAGTAGCTTTCTTTATAGCTATACTTTTTTTTAAATTAACTTATTTACTTTACTTTCTTTCCTTTTTTTTAATTAGATTTAATATATTTATAAAGCTTTTATATATTATAAACTAGTAGTTAGCTATACTAATAATAATCTTAAAATTAGTTTATAAAATTACTATTAAATATTATTTTAGTAAAAGATATTAAATAACTATAAACTTAATATAGTAGTATTATAAAAATAAAATAAAGGAAGTTTATATATAATATTAATATCTAACTAAAATAACCTTAACTTAGCTTTTAATTAAAGCTAACTTACTTTTTAATTATAGTAAATTAATTAAAAAAAGGAAATTAAAAAAGCTAAGTAGTATATACTATAAGATAGTATAGTAAAGTAAGTAGCTTTACTAGCTAATATAAGTAAGTACTTTATTTAAATTACTTAGGGATTTTCTAGAAAAAGGTTTAGTTATTTTATATATATAATTAGCTATCTAAAAGCTAACTTTTATATTATATAGTTTATAGTATAGCTATAAAGAGCTTATAGTACTTATACTATATCTTCTATAGAAACTTATAGATATAAGTAGTTTTTCTTTTTTTAGAGGTTTTTAGTATATATATTATATATAGATATACTAGATGCTTTTTATAGAGCAAAGTAGTATATAATAATAATAATAATACTAGCTTAATATAAAATTTAGTAGTATATTTAAATTTATAATAATTAAAATATTAAATTAAGCTAGCTTTAAAATAAAAGAGTTTAATAGTAAATTAATTATTTTATAAAAGATATCATTATATAGTATAGTTATTTTATTTATATTAAAGACTTTAAAAAGAATTTTAAAAAATTATCTAGCTTTATTTTTAGCTATATTAAAAATATAATAAAGCTAGTATTTAGTAATAATAATATTATTTTATTTAAAAAGTTTAGTTTTTAGTATTTTTAAAAAGTTATTATTTATATAATAATATAAATATATTATAAAAGTATATTATTTTTATAAAAGGCTTTTAGAATTTATATAGTATTTTTTATAAAGTTTTAAATATTATAGCTAAAAGTAACTTAAATATAAAAGTTTTTATTATAAAGCTATTTTATAAATTTTATAATTTTATTTTAAAAGATTATATTAATAGCTTTAATTATAATAAAAGATTTATAGTTTATTATATTAAAGAAAATATTAGATATTCTAATAATAATCTTATAGTTAATATAGTTTAAAAAAGTTATTTTATTAAAGTTAAAATAGCTTTAATTATAAACTATATTAGTATATATAAATCTAGTAAAAAAAGAAAAAGCTTTAAAAAGGAATTAAGTTTTTAGTATAAATATATTTAGATTATTTAGATTATATTTTTAAAAATATATTTAAAGTAGTTTTTAATAAGCTAAAAAACTAATATTTTAATAATATATTTATTATATTATAATATTATTTTATAATTATATTAAATATATATAAAAAGTAAAAAGTAACTTTATTAAATATAGCTTTAAATATATAATTAGTTAGCTTTTTAATAAAT
>JAMAJV010000067.1:0-13251 GCA_023628835.1 Sordariomycetes sp. S4602
TTTAACTTTAAGATTATATACTAAAAAGGAAGCTAGAATAGAAGAGTAGATATACTTAGTAGATAGCTAAACTACTTCTAAAAAGCAGTTGCTAAGCTAATAGCACTACTCTAGCTAAAAAAGATAGAAGCTTAGTTATTACTACTGCTATATATACTATTATATATAATATAGTATAGATAGATATACTTCTTATAGCTTATAAACAAAGCCCTAGACTAACTAGCAACCCTAAATTATAGTAAGATAAGTAATTCTAGAAAAAGTATAGAAAGATCTTTATACCTTAAAAGGCTATTAAGAAACTTATTTAAAGAATCTATAAGTTACTGCTTTATAGATATCTAAAACTTATAAAGACTATCTAGAGAATCTTAAGAGACTATTAGTTCCTAAAAATAAGATAGTATATTAAGAAGATATTATATAAATATAATATATATATATAAATAAAAGCTATATAATATAAGCTATATAGATAGCTATAACTACTACTAGTACTAGAGGCACTATAGGAATTAATTAGTATAGACTTTATTATAAAGCTACTAGTATTAAAAGACCTAGTAATAGGCACTAAGTATAATAGTATTCTTAATATTATAGATTAACTTATAAAGTATATAATCTTTATTTTATACTAAGAGACTATAACTATAGTATAGTTTATATATATATTTAACTAATATATTATAAGTAACTATAACCTACTAAAGGAAGTTATTATAGATAGGGGATTAGTGTTTATATCTAACTTTTAGACTAGCCTAATAGACCTTAAGGGAATAAAGTGTAAGCTATTAATAGCTTACTACCTATAAATAGACAAACAAACTAAAAGGATTAACTAGATCTTAGAATAATACCTATAATACTATATTAACTAGAAGTAAAATAACTAGGTATAACTACTACTTACTGCCTAGATAGCCTATAATAGTAGCATCTTAGAGAGTATAAGAATAACGCTATTCTATATAAACTATAGAATTAAGCCTTAAATAGGCAGTAACTCTTTAAAGCTATAACTAGAAGTAGAAAAAGCAATCCTAGAAATATTAAGGATAAAGGAATTATATTAACAGCTTATAATAAAGCTATATTTTATCTAATAAAGGATAATAAAATATATAGACTAATAGAGGATTAAGGGACTAACCCTAAAGAGAGGAGATAAGGTCTACCTTTTATAAAAAAATATCTATATATACTAACTAAGTAACAAACTTAATTTTAAGAAAATTAGACTATTTAAGATTCTAAGAAAAATCTTAGCAGTTAATTATAAACTTAAACTTCTAAACACTATAAAGATATACCTAGTCTTCTATATCTTAATACTTAAACTAGCATATAAGGATATACCTATAGAAGATATAATCTATATAGAAACTAAGGAACTAGAATATAAAGTTAAGAAAATCTTAGATTCTATACTTAATAAAAACAACTAAACTAAGTACTTAATAAAATAGAAAAACTTCTTATATAATAATAATATATAGGAACTATTTAAGAACCTAATAAACTGCTAGAAACTCCTATAGCAGTTCTACCTAAAGAGTCCTAACTAACTATAGGGTTATCTAAGACACCCTTTATAGCGCTAGTAGTTAAGGGATTAAGATCTAAGTTTAGGCTAAACTAGGACTAGTTAATATTAGTCTTAATATCTAAGGCAAATAAATCTACTTTAATCTACTATTTATAAGAACTAAGAGTAGAAAGAAGCTTTAAAGGCCTAATACTATCCTTTTTATTAAGACCTTATATACCTCTAGTAAAGAGTTCCTTCTTATATTAAAGCACCTTATACTTAGTTTTCTAGATCTATAGGAGTTAGAAGATAGCAAGCTATAGGTTAGCCTAGAGTTTCTCTAAAGCCTTCTTAGCTTTATCCTCCTTCTTCTCTAAGTAAGATTAAGACTTAATAACCTAAGAAACTATAAGGATTAGCTACTACTAAAAAGAAGGGAAGGGATATAATAAAGGATATATAAAAGGAAGCTATATAAACACTATTATAAAAGCGCTTCTAATAAGCATACTTATAATACTAAAAAGAGCTATTAATTTTAATATACTTATTCCTAGACTACTAATAGTAAGAATAGGGCATATTAGGCTTATAACCTAATAAGTTAAAATATGCAAAAAGAGCCTAATATTTAAGATCTTTTTAAAGATTTTAATAAGATATTATAGTTAGCAGTAAAAAGAGTATAAAAGGGAGGAAAGATAGAAGATATATAATTATAAAAGGAAAGGCCTTTTTATAGGTTATTAGGTTAACTCCTAGGGAGAGGAGAAATTATATTATAGATTAGACTGCTATAAGCTAGGATAGGCGCCTATAAGGCAGAGAGGAATAGCAGAATAATATAGATATATCTAGAAGGATAATAGAAAGGATTATATAAGTAAACTAATAGAATAAAGGAGTAACACCTGCTTAAAGCAAGCGCCCCTAAGAGTATACACCCTTTAGAGCATATACCCCCTTAGAACAGGCGCCCCTTATAAGCAGGATAAAGGGATTACTTATTATATAAGGATAGGTCTTTACCTAGTAGATAGACACTTCTTTCCTTACTCTCTAGTAGTTAATCTTAGGATTATTCTACTAGAGACTTTAAAGCCTTTAGTTAATATACTACTTAAGACTCCTAAGTCTCTTATAATATAACTATATAATATACTATATTACTATCCTATAGTTACCTTACTTACTTAATTAGGCCTCTAGCTCTTAATATTCTAAGAACGCTCTAACAAGCTATTATAAGACCTACTTGCCTTCTAGGAAGACAAGCTTATAACACTATAGTAATATCTTAAGCCTATTAGCTAACTATAGTAGCTTTAATTATATTAATTATATTTCCTTTTATAGCAGCTTTTCTACTAGTTAAAGCTCTAGGCCCTTAACTTCTTCTTATAGGGTATACACCTATAGCAGTTTAGTTTCTTATAGTTATATCCTATTCCCTTCTTATAGCTATAGCTATAGCTAGGCATCTACTATTAACTTATTATTAAGTAATTTGCCCTTTAAGCCTATTAACCTAGCTATACCCTAGGCCTAAAGGGATAACCTTAATAGTAGTAGCTTCTTATTTTTAAGCTCCTCCTTATCTAAGAAGGATAAGCTAACTTCTAGTACTAATAAGCTACTATCTATTTCCTATAGTTACTAGGATCTAGATATAAAGCTGCTTTAGGCTAACTCTAAGCTATACTTCTATTATATCTATACTATATTAAAGCACTAGAATAGCTATTATAATACTAATATTATCCTATAGATTATATATATCCTTTCTGCTAATAGTTCTAGCAAATATAATTAATATATTAACTGCTATAAGGGGTGCACTTTAGTAAGTATATATACTTCTCTTATACCTTACTATACTCTTACTAATCTATTAAAGGTTTCTGCTAGTATAAAGGGCAACTATATTAATATCTAGTTAGCATACTAGTACCTTGCTTTATTTACTGCTAAAGACTATTACTATAGTATCCTTACCCTTATATTTAGCTAGGTCCTTTATATGCTCTAGACTAATCTTAATAATGCCTAGTAGTAGCATACTGCCTATTAGAGTATTAGGGGTAGTAAAGTACTTTTGCTAAATGCCTATACTTGCTACTAGCAGATAGTAGAGAGTTAGCTTAATAGTATCTATATCTAGCTTAATGCCTAAGGTTATCTTAGGACTGCCTTAGATAATATAAGTTTCTTATTAGCTACTTCTTAGCCTAGCTAACTTCTTCTTAAGACCTTATCCCTTTTTTCTAGTTAACTAATAGCTAGTATACTGCCTAGTATATAGCTCTAGCTAAGTTTAACTAGGATATTTGCTATATAATATATTAGTTTTTCTATATAAAGCTAGACTAGAATATTAAGGAGGTTATTAATATCCTTTATTTCTATCCTTTTATTATTTACCTATAAGATACCTTTATAGCATAGGTAATTTCTATTTTTTAGTATTTATAGGTATATCTAGGCAGAGATAGTAGTATATAAGGCAAGCCCTTTAAATATAACTGTTTTTTAACTATATCTCTCTTATAGAGTATCTATATAAGTGTAATTAACCTATTATAGAAGTGCTAGTTTACTAGGCCTTTAACTGCCTCTTCCTAGGTTTCTAACCTTAGAACACTGCTTTTTTATTTTATTTCTAGAGGAACTCTATAATTATAGTAAGGGCATTCTCTAAGTCCTTCTCTAGTTAGTAGAAGTTATACTTATAAGGCTAGTCCTTCTACTTAATAAAGTAGTAGATCTCCTTCTAGTATTATACCTTATCTAGGATTTCCTTAACTTCCTACTTATCTTTATCCTCTATTAGAAAGAGTATAAGTAGAGGTTTATCCCTCTAGTTACTCTCCTATACCTTTAGAAGTATAATAGGGAAGATATTATATAACTAGAAGTACTAATATAGAAGAGATAGTTAATAGGCTTGCTTACCTATATACTTAAGGATCTAGAAGAGGCTAATAAATTAGAGAGATAACTTTACCTTAGTTACTTTAAAATATATATTCCTTATTAAGAGTATTATAAGCTACTTCTTCTTATACTATACTAGTTTATACTTCTAGTTATAATACTTAGCCTAGTTATCTATAGTATTCTGCTAATAGTTCTATATAAAATCCCTTGCTTTCCTAAGCTTTTATAACCTAGCATATATACTAGAGACCTTTTCTAGATAGATCTTATCCTTAAGATTAAAGTCTAGGCAAAGTTCTAGGTAATAGCTAAGGAGTATATAGAAAGGTATTATACTAGTTATTATACTTTATAAGTTATTATATATATATATAGCTAAGTAGAGTAGGTTAGGCTAATTTAATTACTTATTATTAATAAAATAATATAGATACTATTTAAGAACTTAGTTTAAAGCTTCTATCTATCTATTAGTTTAGAAGTAAAAGGCTATTAATAACTAGTGCCTAACCTTTATATAGAAGCATAAGTCTAACTAAAGTTAACTTATAAAGATAAGTTCTCTATCTAATATAATTCCTTATAGTATTCTATACTATAACTTAATCTTATTATATACTAGTCTTACTAGCTTTAGACTATTAATTATAGTATATACTAGAATAAATACTATATACTTTATAAATTAGTTAATAATAACTAGGATATAGTTAATAGTTTACTAGCTATTAAATATCTCTAGCACTTCTAAGATAAAGTCTATAGATATTTCCTTAAATAGATACTCTAGATAGGGCAGTAACTAAAGCTTACTATAGGGTTAATACCTCTTTACTATTATTCCTTAATACTTGCTATATCCTTAGATATAGTCCTAGATATTATCCTAAAGCTTCTTCTAGTAGAACTTCTACTAAATTAACTTAGTTATTTTTATCCTTTTAAAATAACCTACTAAGGAGTTATTATAGTAGAGCTTAAAGATCTCCTTTTATATACTAGTATCTTATAGGATATATACCTAGCCCTTCTATAATAATAGGTTATCTTTTACTAACTACTTCTAGAGCCCTAGTTTTCCTAGCTTTAAGTTATTTTTTACCTAGTAATACTTTTAGTCTATACTTTAGAGAAAGCAGATCTACTATAGCAGTCCTCTAGAGATACCTTATATATAAGTATCCTCTTATACTACTACTTCCTTTACTACTTTCTTAGTAATAAGGAATATACTTATAGTTACTAATATCTTACTAAGTTCTTATTTACTAAGCCTTTTACTCTAACTTTTCTTAGGTATTTTAGCTTATAATAGAAGTAATAACTCTATATTTAATGCCTCTAGCCCCTTATAATTAAAGCGCTATAATAGTATATTAGTAGGGTTTATCTTTCCTATATAATATATAATAATAAAATTATAGAGTACTAGGAAGATTAACTATTATACTTACCTTCTACTTAGCTTAGTTTACTTTATAAAGGTTTAGAGGTTCTAATAATTAGTTAAGACCTCTATAGAAGCCTTTAGCCTCTTAATATATTATTACTAGTACTTAAACGCCTTAATAATAGTAAGTATCTCTTAGTCTAAGGTCTTATAGTTTACTTTAGTATTATTTAGCTTCCTTAAGTAGAAGATAATAGAGTATTACTATTTGTTTTTATACTATTAGGATAATACTGCTATAATAGCAAATATAGAGGTATTTATCTTAATATAGATCCTTTTTATTTAGTTATAGTAGTATAGAAGAGGAGCTTTTATAAATTTATCTTTTAGCTATTAAAAGGCCTATAGAGTCCTTCCTTTTAAAGAGACTACCCTTAGCTTTTAGCTATCCTTACTTCCTTTAAGTAGATCTAATAGTAGCTATAATACTACTATATAATTCTTAATAAACTATTAATAGAAGTTATAGAACCTAAGGAATACTTAGATATTATAGTAAGACTTAGGCTCTAGCTACTTCTTAATAGTTTTAATTCTCTTAGGATCTATAGAAATGCTATTAAGGGTTAGGATATAGCCTAAGAACTTAATTTCCTTCTAGTAGAAGGTATACTTTAATAGCTTTATATATAAACTAGCTTTTTATAAGTATTCTAGGACCTAGTATAGATTCTAGGTATATATATCTTAGTTCTTTAAAAAGATAAGGATATTATTAAGATATATAATATAATAGATATTAAGAAGATTAGATAATATATTGCTAATATAGTATTAGAAGGTTATAAAAGTATTTATTAGTCTAAATAGTATAACTATATACTTAAAGAGACTATAGTATATATAGAAAGCTATCTTCTATTTATCTCTTTCTATAACTTAGATATAATAGTATATATCCTTAATATTAATTTTTAAGAACACCTACTTACCTTTAGTATAATTAAGGATTTCTAATATAAAAGGTAAGAGGTACTAGTTTTTTAGAGTAATCTTATTAAGTCCCTAGTAGTTAATATATAGTTAAAGGCTTCTATTCTTCTTAAGTATAAAGAGAATAAAGGATACTACTAAACTAGTAGATTATTAGATCTTTCTTAGTTAGAGGTTCTCTTTAATATATTTATAAAGAGCTAAGAGTTCTTTTAGCAATAAAGGGTAGAGTAGACTATATAAGGGTTTTACTTCTAGCTTAAGTTTAATATAGTAGACTATATTAGGATAAAGAGGTTATATCCCTAACTTATTATCTAAAAGCATATTAGAAAATACTTATAACTTAATAGGGATTCCCCTAGTTTCTATACTAGGCTTAGTATTATTATCTTTTAGTATTAGCAGTAAGTTAATATTATTGCTAATAAGGAAGATATAAGCTTTATTCTTATTCTTCTTTAGGAACCTCTATATTAGCTTAATAGGTTAGGCCTTCTAATTAATATTAAACTACTACTAGCCCCTTTAGCTACTAAGGTAGATATTATAATAGGTAATAGTAGTATTAGATAAGAGGATTAGGTTAGAACCTAAGTCCTTTACTGCTATATAGTTATAAGTGAATTATTAGTTTATTTCTTATAAATTAGTAGTATTAATAAGAACCTAGAATACCCTATATATAGTAAGAAGGAGAAAGGATAATACCTTTAGGATTAGTAGTAAGGACTTAGCTATTCTAAGATGCTATGCTTTAGCAAAGGCTAGGTTAATAAAGTCTGCTACTATATATAAGTCTAGTAATACTTTAATATCTACCTAAGTAGTCCTAAAGGTCTTTATAGTTATTATAAAGATAGAAGTAACTAGGACTTTATTCTTAGATTTAGTAATAGTAGACTAGATTACTAAGTCTAGGCTTTTCCCTGCTTCTTAGCCCTCTAAGGGTATTATAGTAGAAGGTAAGAGTTGCTATTATATCTATAGTAGTATAGCAGCTTATTATCTCTGCCTAAGAGGTTTATTATTATCCTTCTAGCAAAATGCTAGCTTAATAATTAGGATAAAGGTATTAAGAACTGCTAATTTTTAGTATAGTGCTACTTCTACTGCTTCCTTAAAGGAGGTTAAAAAGAGAGTAAAGGTATATTCCTTTACTTCCTTACTATGCTCTAGTATTATTCTATAAGTATAACTATAGCAGCTTAAGTCTTTAGAAGCTCTTCTACTCTTTTTATAATCTAATCTTAGAGGGATTTTATTAGCTTAGTAAAGAAGCTAAGAGCCTAGTCTTTCTTAAGTTAAGGTTTAAATTCTTTTTCTAAGAAGTTAAAGTAGATATTAAACTCCTAAGGGTTTTAGCTATTATATTATTAGGCACTCTTAATTATAATTATAGTAATAGGCTCTTAGAATAGTATATTCTAGACTAAAGTCTTAGTAAATTCCTTAAAGTATTCTTAGTTAGATATATAGACCTACTATTATAGTAAAAGCTAAACTTTAAGGTATTACTGCTATTTTAACTAATACTTATTATCTATATATTCTTAAGCAAGGATAATTTAGGCTAAGTATTTCTTATATTGCTATAGGTAGCTATTAAAAGTATACTATAAGTTATAGAGCTATACTTCCTATTTTTTAAAACTACCTTTTAGAGTAAACTTACTAATATTTTTAATATTTACTCTAATATTATAGTTATTACTTAAGGATAACAAATTATAGTATTATTAATAAGGTTAAGCTAGGGGTTTGTTATTAAAAGTATAGTATAATTGCTATTTCTACTTCTTTAGGCGCTAGAGTTCTTCTAAAGCTATAATATACTATTAGACTAAGCGCTAAGTTGTTTTAATACTTGTAATATCTAAAGACTAAGAGCCTTTTAATAATACTATTAGTATTATCTCTAGCTATAAGATAGGAGTTAACTCTAATAATATGCTAGCTTATGCCCTAAGAGCAGCTATTAAGTTGCTATTATCTAGATAGGTTATCTCTAATAGTTATAGATTCTTTTCTATAGCTGCCTGCTAACTTTAGTATATTAATACTATAGTGCTCTATAGGTAATTATAAAAGAAGTATTAGAATTATTAGGATAATAGTATCTCTAAGGAAAAGATAATTAGGAATAGGTAAAATAGTATCTCTCTATTTAAGACTAATACTTAATTAGGGGGAAAGGGTGTTAACCCTTTAGCAATTCCCTAGCATTTCTATCTCTATGCTACTAGTTATATAGGTGTAAGCCCTACTAAGTTAGAGGCTATAGCAATTCTCTAGCAGAACCTTACCTTAGTTATAGCTAAACTCTAGCATAGCTATAGGCCTGCCTTAGTCTTATAACTCTGCTATAATAATTATATAATAGTAATAAAATAATCCTAATAATTCCTTAGTTTTTATAGTACTAAGACTAGATTCTATTTATAAGTTTCTAAAGTTTTATTTTTTTATTATCTTTTTTTATATTAAGTTATTAATAAGCTTTAAATTCCTTAAGTTTTTTAATTTCTTTAAGCTACTTCTATTTCTATTTATATATATTTTAGTATATTTAATACTCTTCTAATTTATATACTATCTAATACTTAATAGTATATTTTAAAACTTAGCTAATATACTTTTATTTAGCTTACTATTACTTATCTTTAAAGTATATAAGTTTAGCTTTAGCATAATTTATATATCTATTATTATAATCCTATTTATTAATATTAGTAAGCTTAATTTAAAGTATATTAGTTATACTAATTTACTAGTTATTAAAAACTAGTTTCTAGTCTTTTAGTTTTTTATATTCTCTAATATAATATCTTATCTTTTTATATTAGTAATACTTAATTATCTTCTTATCTTTTAGTAAAAGTTAATAGTTAGTATTAATTTCTATAAGTTTATTATAAGTTTCTTATAAAGTATTTTTATTATAGTATTTTCTTATAGTATTAAAATACTATATCTTTTATATTAAGTTTACTATAAAAGTCTATTATTTTTATTTCTAAAATTATTACTAGTATTATTAGTTATTAATTTTAATTACTATTTTAATATATTTATTTAAAGTTACTAGTAAATTCTTTTTATAAAGTTTATTTTTAATAGTATCTTTTAAGCTATTATAAAAAGTCTTTATTAAGTATTACTAGTTCTACTTAAAGTAAGCTATAATCTATTTAAATCTAGTAATATAGAATATTACTTACTTTTTTTAATAGAGGGTTTTAAGTTTATTTATTTTAGTTTAAATTTTATTAAGCTTTTTAAAAACCTTTTAGATTATATTTTTAAAATTTAAGTAGCTTAAAAAAACTACTATAATATTAAAGTTTTATTATATTAAATTCCTTTTACTTTTTAAAAAATCTCTTAGTATTAGTTTAAACTAATTAAAAGTATCTTTTATAAGAAAGCTTATTATATAAACTATTTTATTTACTTTAATTAAAATACTTTCTTAGTAGAAATATAAAAAGGTTTTTATTTATATAAGAAGTTTTTAAAGTTAGCTTTTATTTCTATTAAACTTTTTAAATTAAGTAATATAGGTTTTAAAAGCTATATTAATAGCTACTTTTATTATATTTCCTTTTATAAGCTATTAGTTAGCTTTCTAAAAGTAAGCTTTAGTCTACTTTTTTATATTCTTATAATTAGCTAAGTTCTTTATAACTTTATTAGTAATCTCTTTTTACTTCTTTTAACTATTATATATATTATTAGTATACTTAGTTTCCTTCTATTTTTTAGCTTTTATAGCTTAAAGCTTTTTTATAAGTTACTTTTTTATATAAGCTAAAGCTTTAGAAAATAATATACTATTATTATTTCCTATTATATTTTCTATTATTAGTACTATCTAAAAGCTAGGTTATTTACTAAATAGAAGTAATTAATATATTATAAGCTTATTTTTTTAAAAAGCAAATAGATTTTATAATAACTTATTAAAGTATTTCTAGAATATTAAAAGCTAAAAGTCTAATTAAGTAAGTAAAATAACTATAAGATAGTAATATAATATATTATATAATTATATTATAAGAGACTTAGAAGTCTTAAATAGTATATTAACTAAAAGCTTTAAAGTCTCTAGTATAATAATCCTAAGATTAACTACTAAAAAGTAAGAAAAGAAGTATTTATTTATTAAGTAAAAGCTTATCCTTATATAATAAGTAATTCTTTTATTTTGCTTATAAGAGGCACTTATTTTAAAGAAGTATATACTTTAAAAGGTATATACTCTAAGGGGTATTTGCTCTAAGTAGATATTACTTCTTTATTCTATTAGTCTGCTTATATAATCCCTTCTATTATTCCTCTAGATATGCCTATATTATTCTGCTATTCCTCTCTGCTCTGCAGGCGCCTATTCTAGCCTGTGGGAGTCTAATCTGTAATACAGATGCTGAAAGCAATCAGGTATATGCTGTCTCTTGTTAACTTAGTTAATATACTGCTTGGTCTTATTGCAATAGATAAGTGTAGGAGAACTGGCCCTAGAAAATAGGCTCTGTTTTAGCGTTCCTTAATAAGAGAGGGTGGCTATATACTATGGATCTGACTAGCACCCTCTGTAAGTATTTTTTCCTGCTATGCGACTAGCTGAACCCCTGCTATCTTAAACTTGCGAAAATTATAAAGGATAGGACGCTATTTATCCTAAAACAGGGTTTAGTAGCGATTATTTTAAACAGCTTTTGCAAAGTTATCCAAGAGTCTTGTTTAGGGACGGACGAGTGCTTATCTTCCAGCGATGACCTCCCTCCTCTATTCGCTTCATCCATCCCTGAACCATTACCTAGATAACCAAATCAGAAACCGAAATAAACGCATAAGAGATGACAACAATCATTTGTACATTTGCGTAGAGCTCAGCCTGAGCGCTTGCTCATGGACCTCCGCCCCGGTGGCTCTTTCTGTCAACCTTTCAAGTCCACACTGCTTAGGCGAAGGCTCAAGCCATCCTTTATCGGGAACATCTAGGAGGATATTGGAATCAGCACGACGGCATTCGGCTTCTCGGGAAGGAGGGGTGAACCATTTCATTTGACAGAATGTCAGTAGCGGAATTAGTGAGGCGGCACCGACCGCATCCCCAGCATCCTCAACCTGCAGCGCGACCTCTACGTCAACATCCACGACCAGACGCTCTGAACCAGGGGTACAACGGGCAGGAGATCACGGAGAAGATCGTCCTCCCGCCTGTGCCCGACCAGGCCTGGAGCGCCCGCGGGTACTACGGCTCCGTAAACCACAACGTCAAGGCCGTCTAGCAGCCCTACGCCGACTAGTTCGACGGCAACCAGGCACAGCCGTGGGAGCACGTCCCTGTCGAGCAGGCCACGCGCTACGTCGACTCGCTGGCGGTGTGAAGGAGATCGTTGCGAAGACTGAGAAGACCTTCAAGGGCGGTGATTTCCGCTGGGCGGCAGGGATTTTGGACCACGCCGTCTTCGCGGCCCGGATCACAAGGCCGCGAGGAGGCTTCTAGTTGACACGTACGAGCAGCTGGCTACAGCGCTGGGAACAGCATGTGGTGCAACTTCTTCATATCCGGCACGATGGAGTTACGCCCCGGCAAATTTGGCACGCCCACGGCCTCGCCCAACGTGACCAGCGAGCTCACGCCCGAGGTACCCCCGACTCCCTGGCCATGCAGGTTAACGGCCCGGAGGCCTAGGACGTCAAGGTGGAGATCGACGTCGTGGTGACGAAACAGGAGGTGCAGTGCCGCCTGTGGTTCTCCAATAGCGCGCTGACATACAACAAGGCGGCCCAGGTCACTGATGTGGAGTTGACGGTTTACGCGCGCCCTGACGGCATTTGCGGTGTGCGGGCTTGACCCAGAGAAGCTTGAGGAAGCGGGCTTGAAAATCGCGGGGGATACCGCGGCTTGTGCGTCTTGCTGCGGTTCTCTAGAAGGGGGATCCGAACTTTAATATTGTCCTTCCATGATTGGGCTCGGAGGAAGGTAAAGAACGGCACGACATGCATGTCGTGGGAACAAGGGGGAATGACTCGGAAGGGGAAACCGGCATCCAGGTATGAATCAAGTAACCGCTTCACGGGGTGGGAGCCATACAAACTTATGGAATGAAGGCTCTGGTGGGTTTGAGGAACGGGGCATGTTGCAGGTAACGTTGACAAGGTCAAAAAGGATGAGGCAGGCGGGGAGAGAGCAGTATAAATAAAGGTGGTGACCCCCTCGGCGAGATTTAATTGCGACGAGGCCCGGGTATATCCTGCGGGTCGGGTGCGCACAGCGCTCGAGGGCCATCGTATAGCGGAAGCAGTGATCGACGTGCTCCTCAGGGAAGATTTTGAACTTGAAAAGAACTTTTTGCTATGGCAGGAAAAGCGTTTTTGGGGG
>JAMAJV010000068.1:0-14112 GCA_023628835.1 Sordariomycetes sp. S4602
TTAGAAGTATAAGCTATTATAGCCTTATAGTAGGCTATCTATATAAAGTAGAAGGCAGACTAAATAATTAATTATTAAAAAAGGAAGAAATATTAAAGGAATTAAAGAGGTATTTACTAAGTCTAATACTTTAGTAATATTAGTAGAAGTATCTTATATCTTTATAGCTATAGAAAGGACTAAATTAAAAATAAGTTTATATATATTTTATAAAATAGAAGATAAATAATATATATATTTAAAATTATTACCTAAAGTATTAATATACTAGAGGTATAGTCTCTCTTCTAGGCTCTCTTATTAGGCTAGATAGTAGAGGTAATAGAAGTAGCTAAGAGGATAAATAATATCTGCTTTACTAAGGCAGGGCTATAAGTTCTAGGCCTAAAGGGCCTATATAGCTAAAAACTTCTTTAACTATTTATTAGTTTTAAATAAACTATATATATAGGAGTATATAAAGCCTAAGGCTATAAGGTAAGTAAGGATAATATTAGAAGACTTAATTTCTAAATTATTATTAAAAGAAGTATTATCTAAAATTACTTAAGAAAATATATTAGTATATAAATAGTAATAAAATAGAAATAGGAAAGGATAATATACTAATAAGGAAAGGTATTATAATATAATATTTAGTTAAGAACTAAGTAATAAAAGCTAAGAAGGTAGTAGTAGGCTTTTAAGTTAAAGTAATAGGCTTATAAAGGGATAGATAAGCTTTCTTAGTAGAGAGAGGAGTATACTCTTTAATATACTTCTTTAAAAAATAATAAGATAGGAATAAAAAGGAAGGAAAAATAGTTACTTATTATTATTTAAGTCTAAAAAGGCTTAGGGAAAGATAGTATACTTAGCTAAGAAGTATTCTATATTATAGTTAATAATAGAGAAGTAATAAAATAAGAGATATAATATACTTTAAAAATAAAATATTATAGTAATAATTAAAAATAAAAAAGATAAAGAAGAATAGTAATAAAGTTAATAAAGAACTTAAAATAAAATTATAGTAGAAAGGTAAGAAGTAGACTTTATAAATATTATAGCTAGGGAAGAAGAAGAAGAAAGGAAGAATATTATAAATAATTTATATACTTTAAGTAGGCAGATAAGTAGTATATAATTACTTCTTATTAAGCTAATACTAAAAATTAATCTAGTATAATAAATAAGGAAAGAACTAAAGAAGCTATAGAATAGTAATAGAGTATATAAGAAAAGAACTAAGTAAGCTATAGAGTAGTATTAGAACTTATAATATTTCTAGGATAGGAATTAGAATAGGAAGAGGTATAAGTTAGTAATAAATACCTAAACCTTAAGCTAATACTATAAAAATAACTTATAATAACTTTATATCTAATATAATAATCTAACTATAACTAAGCTTAATTAAAGTACTAGAAGCTAGAGAATAAGAGTATATTAATTATTCCTAGATAGCACTTATAGCTAGAAAGAAATAGTAGAGATAATACTACTAAAAACCTTAGGCTAATACTATAAAAGTAACTTATAATAACTTTATATCTAATATAATAATCTAACTATAACTAAGCTTAATTAAAGTGCTAGAAGCTAGAGAATAAAAGCATATTAATTATTCCTTAATAGCACTTATAGTTAGAGAGTAATAGTAGGCATAAGCTAATACTACTAGAAACCTTAGGCTAATAATAATAATAATCTATAATAACTCTATACCTAGAGTAATAATCTAACTATAACTAGGCTTAATTAAAGCGCTTAAAGATAGAGAATAAGAGTATATTAATTATTATTTAATAGTATCTATAATAAGAAGGTAATAGTAGAAGTAAGATACTACTACTAGAAATCTATATAATAATAATATAGCTAAATAAACTAGGTAATACTAGCTCTATAACCTTAGATAATAGATATATATTAGGTTTTACTTAAAGAGTAATAAGAAACTTAGTATAATACTATATTCTCTTAAAGATTTTAATATTAAAACTAAAACTTATAATAAGTTTCTTATTAACCTTCTAATCCTTCTTAGATAGAAAGTAAAATAGTTCTAGATAACTATCTTCTTATAAACTTTATAAATACTAAATACTAGAACTATTTATTTAAATTAATATACTAGTTAGAAATCCTTAAAAGTAAGGACTGCTAAAGGAGAATAACTATAACTAGATAGTAGCCTACTTAAGGAGAAGAGTTAATATAAAGGCAACTCCTTAGCACTAATAACTAGATAACTAGAGGATAAAGTAAAGGGAGAACTTAGAATAGCTAATAATAATATAGAAATAAAATAATATAGGAATCTAACTAACTTCTAGCTTCTAGAATAAGCTAATAGAGAGGAGGAACTATATTAGGTCTAAGTTCTAATAAGGACTATATCTAAACCCCTAAGCTAACTAACTAATAGATTAAATAAAGAAGATAGGATAATAAGGATAAACTAATAACTAGAAACTATATAAAGCCTAGTATAAACTTCTAATCCTTTTAATATAAGTAAGTAATATAGAATAATAAAGTAGATATATAAAAGAAGTACTAGAAATAAGATAGCACTTAGAATAGAATAAATATATAAAGGAAGAACTAGGAATAAGATAGTACTTAGAATAGGATAAATATATAAGAGGAGAGTTAAGAATAAGATAATACCTAGGATAAGATAGATATATAAAGGGAGAATTAGAAATAAAATAATATCTAGAATAGGATAGATATATAAAGAGAGAACTAGGAATAGGATAATACTTAGAATAGATATACTAGAGAAGAGCTAGGAATAGGATAGTATATAGAATAGGATAGATATATAAAGAGAGAGCTAGGAATAGGATAGTACTTAAGATAGAATAGAAGTATAAAGAAGAAATCCTAGGAATAGAATAGCTACTAGGAAGAAATAGGAATAGGGAAGAGAAGTATAAAGTAGGGAATAGAAAGTAATAAATAGATATAGAGAATATAAATATAAGAGTAAGGTAAGAAGTTAAAGGAGGAGTATCCTTAGAGAAAAAGAAGGTAGACTTTAGTTATTAAATAATATACCCTCTACCTTTAGACTGCTATAATACCTATATAATATAAATATAATAAACTTTAAATACTACTATACTATCTACTAAATAGTTACTAGAAGTATAATATAAGGGTCTAACCCTTTGCCCTAAACCTAGTACCTGGACTAGAGCTAAGCAGGAAGCAGAGCAGTCTAAAGAGTTTAATAAGCCTCTTGTGATCTCCTTATATCACTATTACTGCCCTGGTACAGGTAGCTCCCTGACACTTATACAGCCCCTAACACAGGGCCTCTGCAGCCCCTGTTTCTAGGCCTATATAGCCTTTAACTTTAGGCCTATATAGCCTCTAACCTTAGGCCTATATAGCCGCTAATTTAGGGCCCTTATAGCCTCTAATTTAGGACCCTTATAAAGAGGCTTTTTTATATCTATATAATAAGAGAATTATATACTATATAAAGGCTATATAAGTCTCTTAGTTAAGTAGGTTCTAAGTGCTATCTTAGTAACTTTCTTCTAAGCACTAGCTTATAATATACTCTTCTTCTATAATAAGCACTTATATTATATATATAGCATAGCTATATTATTATTATATTTCTAGCGCTAGTATTAGAATTAGTAGACTAATTAAATACTTATATATTATAGCTATAAAGCTAGCGCTAGAAGTATACTAAGTTATTATTAGCACTATAACTAAGCAGAGCTAGCGCTTAAGCTAGGATTAGTAAAATAAGTAAATAAAGAAATTATATTATTTAGAAATATAAAGCAAAAGGTATATAAGGTTACTATAAATACTATTAAGTAGGTGTAAGGCAACTAGCTTTATATTTTATTTTTGTTTTCTCCTTATTAGCTAGGCAGGCAGGCTATCTAAGCTAGCCCTCTTTTTTTAAAGGTAGCCCTTAGACAGCCTACCTAAGTATATCTAGAAAAGAGGCTTATATGACTATTCTAATATTAAGATAAGATTATTTTCTCCTTAATTAAAAAACCTATACTATATAGTTAGACTATTATATATACTATATTTAATATATTATTATAATTACCTAGCAGCTATAAGCTATATATATACCTTTTCTAAAACTGAATATTAAACTAACTTATAAAAAAATAGCTACTATAATTAAACTATAGCTTATTAATCTCTTTTAAGTAATTAGTAAACTATTATATTTTAAAGCCTACTAGCTTTATTCTTATAAAGTTCTATAGCATAGCAGTATTATATTATATAAGTTTAACTTATATATAAAGAAGAATAAATAAGCTTTAATTATATAGTCTACTATACTTGTTAGAAGCTACCTATACCTAGGCAGTAATAGTAATATAAGGAGATTATAAAAGGCTTATTAGACTCTTTAGACTACTCTACTTCCTGCTTAGCTCTAGTCTAAGTACTAGGCTTAAGTTAAAAGATTAAGTCCTTATAATATACTTCTAATAACTATTTAGTAGTTAGTATAATAGTATTTAAGGTTTATATTAGAATAGGTAGCCCTATTCTAGTAGTAATCTTAGTTAAAACTGCAGGCCTAGCCTCTGACTTCAGGCCTAGGCTGCCTCTAGGCCTATGCAGCCCCTGATTCAGGACCCCTGCAGCCTCTGTTTTTAGGCCTATACAGCCCCTGATTCAGGGCCCCTGCAGCCCCTGATTTAGGACTCCTATATAGAGGGCCTCTTATATCTATATAAGAAGGGGATTCCCTCTCTTTTAATAACCTTAAAATTAGAATAATAATATAACTTCTCTCTCTTATATATACACTTTACTTATCTCTTCTAAACCCTCTGAAAAACCTAATAATTATTAATTAAATTCTAAAAAGGGTATAGTGCCTACTAATAACTAAACTAGAGTCTACTAGCTAAACTCTAACCTACTATAAAAAGAGGCCTACTCTCTAATTCAAAATCCCTTCCTCTCTTCCTCTAATATATATATATACTCTTTAATATAAAAATAATCCTATTATTATCCTTTATTATCTATCTATTATATTATATTATAATTACATTATATATATATTATTAATATATAACCTAACAGGTTATAAGCCTAGCTGCTCCTACCCCTAAGCTATAACGCTACACCTTACTAAAAACCTTTAATCAATTCTAGAAGCCTAAAAACCTTCTAGACTAAAACTAACTAAAAACGCCACTTATATCAGAGACCCACTTTTACCCCTGACTAAAGGAACTGAGTCTCTGATTATATTAGGTAATCATAAACCAGTGACAGCTATATGCAAACACATACATAGCATATACACGCATACAAACATATAAGGAGGCTATATAATATAAATATAAGGGACAAGAACTTCCCTCTAATTATACCTTAACTTATATTAGCAGTAAATAACTATATAACGCCTAAAGTCTATAGAATATAAACACATACCTTAAAAGTAACTTTATTCTTACTTTCTACAGTTATTATTTAACTAATTATAGTAATAACACTTCCCTTATATATATATACTTACTAAGCCCTTTATATAACTAATAATAAAAGCATAAAAATACTAATAAAGCTATAATAGTAATAGCATTACTTAAAAATAATAAACCTATAACCCCTTATAACTAAAAATATAGTTACTAATACCTAGCTATAAATATAAACACCTCTATCTAACTCCCTTATAAGAAAATATAAAAATAATAAAACTGCTAAAAATAAAAATAAATAGGCATTTATAAAACCTCTATTTTCCCTACCTCTAGAGTATAAATAATAATAATATAGCTTCTTCTAAAAAACCTATCTAAAGTATAGTTCTACTAGCTAGCACTAGTAGCATTTGCAAATAATAGTCTTTAAGTAAAGATATACTATCTAAAGACTTATTAGCTTTTTAAACTAGAGAATTATTAATACTTATAGTAAGTCTGCCTACTAAAAAGGAATATACCCTAGCTACTAAAAGCAAAAAATATAAAGACCTACTTTATATAGCTAAACTAGGCAATAATTAGGCTTAGAGACTAGTATACTAAATAGCAGATATAAATATATAAGCATCTATAACTACTTAGAAACTATACTTACTATTATTTAAGCACTTATCTACTACTTTACTAACTAACTTTTAGAATTAACTTTATACTTACTAAAGCAGATAAGCTCTAATAACTCTAAAGCTACTAAGCTAGATTTCCTCTAGTATCTTTATATCTAAAAGTAATAAGGATAGTAGTATAAGTTACTAATAACTAAGTAGTTTCTTTTAACTACTATTATAAAAGCATCTACTAATCTACTTAATAGTAGATATAAACTATCCCTTAGCCTTTAGTACTATAAGTATATTTCTCCTTCTAATAGAGATAGCACTTCTAAGAATATATTTTAGTTACTATATAGATAAAGTGCTATTTTATATATATATACTAGTAAAAGCTAACTACTAATCTCTACTATAGTCCCTTTTATAAATATAAAGCTAGAAATTACTTAATCTATGCTTTTATATACTACTTTTATAACTAGAAGTAGCCTCTAATACTATATACTAAGGACCTCTCTTTATATCTAAGCTACTAGGATAACCTGCTAGTTACTAACCTACTCTAATATAGCTAATATAAGTAATAGCAGATACTAACCCTTTCTAGAAACTAGCCTAGTAACTTACTATAGCTATAAGATAAGTACTCTCTAGACTAAGGTTAGAAGTACTAATATAAGGAACTTTAGCTAGCTTTAGGGCTAAGTAATAAAAGGTAGAGGATATAGGCTACTTTTAGCTAGATATAGATAAAATAATATATAAATAAAAGCTAGTATTTGTTAATAGTAAAAGCACTTACTATTAAGATATTAACCTCTTTCTATATATAGTATAAAATAAAGCTTATAATAGAAGTAAATATAAAGTTATACTTATATATAAGATATTATAACTCTTTTATAGATATATACTTATTTAGTAAAACTAGAAGATAAGCTAATGAAAGATAAATACTTATATAAGTAGCTTCCTAACTAACTAGAAGTAGCTTCTTAAGAAGTAGTTTGCTATAAATATTAAGAAAGCTATATAGTAGTTAAATATATATATATTTATAAAAGCAGATACCTACTTAGGCAAGTCTTTATAAGACTTTATAATAATTATATTCTAGTATATTTATATTTAGAAAGCTATTATAAATAAATAATTATTAATTTAGGCTTATAGCTAGCTTTACCCTACTTTTAAAGCGCTATATAAGAAGCCTAAACTAATAGACTTTATTAATAAATAGATTACTTATATAGAATAGAAGGTAAAGGTATTCTATAAGAACTTCTAAGCTAGCAAAGCTAAATACTTAGCTTTCCTCTTTATAAAAGCTAAAGAGGATAACTAATAATAAGTAGAAACTGCCTATTAGATATACTTAAATAATAATAAGTTTAAATATAGATACTAGTTTAATATTAAGTAGGCGCCTTTAAATAAATAAAGCTAATAAGACTTCTAGTTTTATAAATATATAAGCTTATAGTATAAATATTACCTCTAAGGGAATAATAACTTATACTAGAAGTATAATATAAGCTTTATATACTAATAAAATAATTATAATATATACTTCTAAAAACTATAGCTTAAGGAAAAAGATAACTAAAGCCTAATAAAGAGATAGTTTTATAAATACTAATACTTATAAGATAGATAATTAGGGTTTATTACTAAGCAGATCTTTAAAGATAACCTAGATAAGAAGAAATAAAAGGATAAGCTTATAGGCTCTAGCTTTATATTCTACTATAAAAATAAAAAGGAGGTATATACTAACTTAAGTATAGATAATAACTAAAAGGAAGCCTATATAGCCTTTATATTAAATAATTAAAATAATAGAAGCTTAGTATTCCTTATATACTTAAGTTAATAATAACTACTATAATAGAAGTATTTCTATATAATATATACTATCTATAAAAAAACCTCCTATAATCACTAATAATTAATAGGGCATATTTAGAAATATAAATATAAATATAACTATTAGCAATTCCTTTAGGCATATATACTACCTCTGCTATATTACCTAAAAGCTAAGCTATATAAAGCTAGCTAGGCTATTAACTTAGTCTAGAACTTAAAGCTAATATATAGAGATAAGCGCTTATACCATATAAAGATAGTAGTTAAGTTTAGTAAAGATAGGGAAAAATATATAATATATTTAGATATAGGTATAAGCTATATATTTATAGATAAAATATAAGTAAAGAAGCACTTTTTAAATATTACTTTTTAGAAGAAGGACTCTATATTAATAAAAAGAGTTAAGTTAGCTTTCTAAGTTATAAAAATAGTAACCTTTAACTTTTATATCTTAGATATTATTAATAAAGTTAATATTAATAGATATATAGCTATTATAGTAGATATTATTAATAGCTTTAAACTAAAACTATTATTAAGTATAGACTTCCTCTACTATATAAGTATAGTTATAAATATTTAGCAAAAGTATATTATATTTAAAGCCTTTTAGCAGATATAAGTCTTTATTAAAGTAGAAGTATATAAGCAAACCTTAGCTTAATAGGTTATAGTAGTAGTTAATATAGTACTCTAGCTAAAAGAAGAATACCTACTCCTAATTACTTATAACTACTAACTATATAGACTAAAATATAACTATAAGTCTTTTTATATTAAGGCTATATATAAGAGTATATTTAATATATTAATTAGCTAAGAATTAGAATAAAGTATATTAGCTTTAAACCCTAGAGGCTATCTAATTTATATTTAGTATAAAGCTTAAGTAGGCACTTTATAAAAGTAGAAACTAAAATAAGAAGTATATACTATATATAAACTAGATAATAAAACTACTAAAACCCTAAAAAAAGATATAAGTAAGCTTATATCTACTAATATAAATAAGCTAACTAAGAAATAATATCTAGTGCTAGACTATTATATACTAGATTATAATATTAATAAACTTAAAGTAGTATATATAGTCTAGTTAAAGTATAAAGTATAAGTTGCTAGTTAGAATATAGAGTAGAGTATATATCTCTATACTCTATTAGATAAATAGCTAGTATATAAAAACTAAGGTATTATATCTATATATAATAATAAGAAAATATAGATAGACTTTATTAATAGTTAGCAGAACTAATAAAAAATAATATAATAATACCTACTTTTAAGACTAGACTAGGAAATATTAGATAAAATATATAATCTCTTATATACTAAAGGATAGCTTAAATAGATAATATAATCTATATTAATTATCTATCTAGTATTTATTATATATAAACTACTAACCTCTAGTAAGCTAAAACCTAAGAAGTAAGTAGTTATTAACTTATAACTAGTTAACTAGTATATATATCTAGATATCTACTTACTACTAGACTAGAGTAATATTATTATAGTAGTAAAAAGCAAACGCTTTTTTACTATATTTAATACTATAAAATTCTTTTACTAACTGCTAGTTTACTTAGATTACTAAGACTATATAATAATTATTAGCTTATAAAAGCTTAAATACTTAAATATAGTTTTTATAGGATTTAAAAATTATTAGAATAGGTAGCCCTATTCTAGTAGTAATCTTAGTTAAAGCTAGACTAGGCTAGATTAGTACCTATCTGCCTGCACTAGCCTGCATTAGCCTTAGGCACCTGCCTGCATCAACCTGCATATATCTCTGCACTAGGCTGCATTAGCCTGCATTAGTCTGCAGGCACTAACAGGCCTGCAGGCACTAGTCAAAACATAACCTGTATCAGGGACTGTTTCCAAACCACCGGGACCTATAGATCCCGAAAACTAAAACAGGGACTGTTTCTAAACTACTGGGACCTATAGATCCTGAAAACCTAAAACAGGGACTGATCCAAACCACCGGAACCTATAGATCCCGAAACAAGGGATTGTTCTAAACAACCGGATACCTATAATTCCGGTATCAGGCTGATAGGTACGTATTCAGCCTGAATATCTATATAATAAAGGCATTGTTCCTGCTAGACTAGATAGAATAACAACATAATTCTCTCTCTTATATACACACCTTACTAGTGCCTTCTAAACCCTCTGTAAAAACCTAACAAAAATATACTTATATTTGCCTAATAGTAGATAAATTACTACTTCTTTAACTACTAGGAGTTTATATATATATATATTAATAATATTATTATATTTAGTAACATATTTAAAGAGTATTTATAGTATATTAAAGAGATGCTATATATTATTTATAAATTCTAGCTATATATCTTAATAGAAAAATCTTTTATAGGATTCCCTTATATAAACTTCCTTAGGTATATTATTAATAGTAAAGAACTAATAAAAACTAATAACTATATAGCTAAGTTTATATATATCTAGTAATACCTAAATAATATTATAAGCCTTAAATACTATATTAGGATAGCTACTTAGCTTTATAAAGGTATACTATAGTTTAATATATATATAGGACTACTTTAGAAGCAAAAGATAGATAAGTTAAAAGAAGCCTATAATATAAGCAAGATTATACTTAAAAGTAGAAATAAATTATAATATAAATCTTAAATAATAAAGCAAATATTTATATCTACTAATATAGAGGTAGTAGTATTTAATAACTTATAAAGTTTCCTCTACTAGTAGATAATGCTTTACTATTATAACCTAATAAAGCCTTTATTTATTAAACTAGATATAAGTAGGATTATATTTATAGTAATAGCTTTC
Source organism: Sordariomycetes sp. S4602 (assembly GCA_023628835.1). Classification (NCBI taxonomy): domain Eukaryota; kingdom Fungi; phylum Ascomycota; class Sordariomycetes; species Sordariomycetes sp. S4602. Next base: position 10,757 of record JAMAJV010000068.1, read on the forward strand.
TAGCTTAAAGTATTAGAATAGGATAGTAAATATATACTAGGCTATAATATCTACTTTAAAGACTTATACTTACTTATATTCCTTTTATATATATATTTAAATATAGAGAGATATTATAGATTAACTAAAGCTAAAGTTACTATATATATATAGGCATACTAGAAAGTTAAGCAAATAATTTATACTAATAGGCACTTAGTAGTTATTCTTATAGATTATATAGCTATAAAAGAGATTATTAAGTATACTTTGCTTTATACTATAGACCTAAATAAGGCTAACCTTAAGCTAGCTAATACTATAAATTAGCTCTTCTAGTATAAAATAGTAATTTTTTATATTCCTAGTAAACTTAATATAATACTAGATATATTATCCTACTTACCTATATATATAAGTATAACTATATAACTAAAGGATAAATAACTAAATAAGCTAGAAGATTTATAGACTAGTAATTAATATATTATATATATTATATAAGCTACTAATAATAATAAGTTATCTATAATAGCTAGCATTAAAAGCTAGCTTTATATCGCTTTAGAGGTTACTTTATCTCTAGACTTATATAAATATATTATTAAGGCATACCCTAGGGATAAGTATATATAAATAATCTAAATAGTATTATAAGAAAAGGAGAAGCTTAATCTAGAAAGGAGGCTTAAGTTACTATTAGGCCTATAGAAACTCTAAGATAAGCTTCTATTTGATATAAGTAAAGCTTATAGCAAATAACTACTTATCCCTTACCTTATAGTAAGTAAGATAATAAAGCTTATATATAATAATAAGTAGTATCTAAATTACTATTATATATTTAAAGAACTTTAATACTTTTATATATATTAGAAGATAAAGCAGATTAAGGAATATATTATAAATTACTTCTTTTATCTAGTAAATATAACTAATTATTAGCTTCTATATAGTAAAATAAAGTATATAAATATAATACTACTTCTATTCTATATAATTACTATAGATTTTATTACTAATATACTACTAGTAGTAGCTATAGACTTATTTTAAAGGATATTTAGCTATACTATAATTAATATAATACTAGTAATTAACTATATATTTAGTAAGTATATACTGCTACTACTAAAAAGTAAGACTATAGATATATAATAGTAGGTAATACTAGTTTTATAAGCGCTTTAACTAATAGATTAGAAACTACTATATTAAATTATTAGTAATTAGAACTTTAAATTTATATTAGATATTTAAACTAAAATCTTCTAACTACTAAATATAGAACTATATATAGCTATAGTATATTACTTCTAGATAGATAGAATCTCTAAGTATAAAATCTAAATAGTTAAACTAGTAATATACTACTATATACTAGTATACTTAAATAAGAATTAAGTTAGCTTAGTACTAGTATTATAGTTTAATCTAAATAATACCTACTTAATACCTATTAAATATAGCCTAAATAAAGTTATTTTTAAGTTTAAACTTTAGGATATTATTACTATAATTAGATAACCTTTTAATAGAAAGAAACTTATAGATAAAAAGGCTTTAGCTTTTATATATATAGTATATTATAAGAAGGCATAGGCACTTATTAATATTATAAGCTTACTATTAAAGTTATATTATAATACTAAGTATTACCTAGTTAGCTTTAAACTAAAGGATATTATCTACTTATACTTTAATAAAAGATATTACTTACTAAAATGCCCTAAATATAAGTAGTTACTTCTATATATAGGACCTTTTAAAGTAATCTACTATATATATAAACTTATAGTTAAGCTTAACTTCTTATATAGCTAGTATATCTATTTAGTTATCTCTATAGTATATATTATAAAGCTACTTTAGACTAAGGACCTCTTTAAGAGAATATATTTACTAGTAATTCTAATAGAAGTAGATAGTATAATAAAGTAGAAGATTAAGTAAATTATTAACTATTATAACTAAAAGGGCTATAAGGATATTATATAGAAATACCTAGTATACTAAGTTAATAGTAGACTAAAGGATAATAAATAGAAGACTATTAAAGAGCTTACTTATATACTAAAGCTAATAGATACCTATAAGAATTAAGTTAGTATACTTAATAAAGTATAAAAGCTTTAAAAAGATAATAAAGTAAGGATAAAAATAGTAATATAGAAAATAAGTATAGGATTATATAAGGGATAATTAAAAATATAAGTTAATTAATATAGGAATATATATACTAATACTAGATTAAAAGGAATACTAATATATACCTTTACTACTATACTTCTATATAAGATATATACTTTATAAAAAGCCCTATTATACCCCTAATAACTATACCTGCTAATTTTACTAAAATACCCTACTGCTTTTCTAACTATATATATCTACTAATAATAGTAACTAATATATCTATATTCTTACTTATATTCCCTCTCCCTAATATAAAAGGATTTTCTATTTATATCTTTTCCTTTAATATAAAATATATCTCTTACTTATATTTTTTTTTCTTAAATATATTTATTTTAGTCTACTATATACTAACTATTAACCTTTCCTTTTATTTTTACCTATCTATAAATAATATACCTGTACCCTTATTAAGCAGTACTATTATTACTTCTCTGCTACTATATATAATAGCACTACTTTATTTTTACTATATACTTATATAAAAAAATAATTTAATATATTATATACTCTTCTATTTCCTTTCCCTACTCTCCTACTAATATATATATTATACTCCCTAATACTAGCACTATATCTATATACCTACTATTATTATACCTTTATTTGCAAACACCTACTTACCTAGCCTATAATACTATTAATAATTATTATATATAAATATAATACTACTATTATATTTATATATATATATACTATAACCTTATCCTTATACTAGTGCTTATCTATAATAATATAGGCAATAAGGCTAAGCCTTATATAAGACTAATAAAGGAAGTAGTTAATATTATACTTAATAATAGCACTAAGATTATTTTTTATAAGCTAGTATATACTACTAAATACTATAGTTAGAATAATTAAAAAGATATATATAGCTTTATATTAGGTTATATATCGATGACGTATATATGACGTATAATAGATAGATAATAATAAGGGATAACAATAGAATTGTTCTTATATTAAAGAGTATGTGTATATATAAGAGAGAGAGGAAGGAATCTCGCACCTAGGGGTGCGTCTCTTTTTATAGTAAATTAGAGTTTAGCTAGTAAACTCTAATCTGGTTATTAATAGGCGCTATACCCTTTTTAGAATTTAATTTATAATACTTAGTATAAGACTATAGCCTTTAGATGCCTAGTTCTACTTAATAAAATCATATATGCAGGTAAAAT
>JAMAJV010000069.1:0-10957 GCA_023628835.1 Sordariomycetes sp. S4602
AAGGACCTAGTAATAGGCACTAAGTATAATAGTATCCTTAATATTATAGATTAACTTATAAAGTATATAATCTTTATCTTATACTAAGAAACTATAACTATAATATAGTTTATATATATATTTAACTAATATATTATAAGCAATTATAACCTACTAAAGGAAGTTATTATAGATAGAGGATTAGTATTTATATCTAACTTTTAGACTAGCCTAATAAACCTTAGGGGAATAAAGTGTAAGCTATTAACAGCTTATTACCTGTAAATAGATAGACAAATAGAAAGGATTAACTAGATCCTAGAATAATATCTATAATACTATATTAACTAGGAATAGAATAATTAGGTATTGCTATTGCCTATAGCCTAGATAGCTTATAATAGCAGTATCTTAGAAAGCATAAGAATAATGCTATTCTATGCAAACTATAGAATTAAGCCTTAAATAGGCAGTGACTTTTTAAAGCTATAACTAGAAGCAGAAAAGGCAATTCTGGAAATATTAAGGATAAAGGAATTGTATTAATAGCTTATAATAGAGCTATATTTTATCTAATAAAGGATAACAAAATATATAGACTAATAGAGGATTAAGGGACTAACCCTAAAGGGAGGGGATAAGGTCTACCTTTTGCAAAAAAATATCTGTATATACTAACTAAGTAATAAACTTGATTTTAAGAAAATTAAGCTGTTTAGGATTAGGAAGAAGATCTCTATAGTTAACTATAAACTTAAACTTCTAGATAATATAAAAATACACTTAGTTTTCTATATCTTAATGCTTAAACTAGCATATAAGGATATACCTACTAAAGATATAATTTATATAGAAACTAAGGAACTAAAATATAAAGTTAAAAAGATCTTAGATTCTATACTTAATAAAAACAACTAAACTAAGTACCTAATAAAATAGAAAAACTTCCTATATAATAATAATATATAGGAACTATTTAAGAACTTAATAAACTGCTAGGAACTCTTATAGTAGTTCTACTTAAAGAATCCTAACTAACTATAGGATTATTTAAAACACCCCTTATAGCGCTAGTAGGTAAGGGATTAGGATCTAAATTTAAACTAAATTAGAACTAGTTAATATTAGTCCTAATACCTAGGGTAGACAAATCTGCTTTAATTTACTGCTTATAAGAACTAAGAGCAGGAAGAAGCTCTAAAGGTCCTATACTATCCTTCTTATTAAGACCCTATATGCTCTAAGCAAATAACTCTTTTTTACATTAAAGCGCTTTATACTTTGTCTTCTAGATCTATATAAGTTAGGAAATAGCAAGCTAAAGGTTAGACTAGAGCTTCTTTAGGGCTTTTTTAGCCTTATCCTCTTCTGCTTCTAGGCAGGAATAGGATTTAATAACCTAAGAAACTATAAAGATTAGCTACTACTAGAAAATAGGATATAAGGGAGGGATAAATAAGAAGAGGCTACTAAAATACTATTATAAGGATGCTTTAGATAGGTATATTTATAGTACTAAGAAGAACCTTTAATTATAAGGCACTTCTTCCTAGACTGCTAATAATAGGAATATAGCATATTAGGCTTATACTCTAGAGAATTAAAACAGGTAAAAAGAGCCTGGCATTTAAGATCCTTATAAAGATTCTAATAAGATATTATAGTTAGCAATAAGGAAGTATAGAAAATAAAGGAGAAGGGAGAATATATAATTATAAGGGGGATAGCCTCTTTATAGGTTATTAGGTTAACTCCTAGGGAGAGGGGAAATTATATTATAAATTAGACTGCTATAGGCTAGGATAGGCGCCTGCAGGGCAGAGAGGAATAGCAGAATAATATAGGCATATCTAAAGGGATAATAGAAGGGATTATATAAGCAGACTAATAGGATAAAGAAGTAATGCCTGCTTAGAGCAAGCACTCTAAGAAGTATATACCTTTTAGAATATACACCCCTTTAGAATAGGCGCCCTTTATAGATAGGATAAAGGGATTACTTGCTATATAAGGATAGGTCTTTACTTAGTAGATAGACACTTCTTTTCTTACTCCCTAGTAGTTAATTGTATAATAATCTTAGGATTATTTTACTAGAGACTTTAAAGCCTTTAGTTAATATACTACTTAAGACTCCTAAGTCTCTTATAATATAACTATATAATATACTATATTGCTGTCCTATAGTTACTTTACTTACTTAATTAGGCCTCTAGCTCTTAATATTCTAGGAATGCTCTAATAAGCTATTATAAGACTTACTTGCCTTCTGGGAAGACAAGCTTGTAACAAATAGTCCTAATAATTACTTAGTTTTTATAGCGCTAAGCCTAGATTCTGTCTATAAGTTCTTAAGGCCCTATTTTTTTATTACCTTCTTCTATACTAGGTTATTAACTATCTTTAGGTTTTTTAAATTCTTTAATTTCCTTAATTTATTTTTATTCCTAATTATAGGTGTTTTAGTATATTTAGTATTCCTTTAGTTTGCAGGCTGTCTAGTGCTTAATAGTATGCTCTAGGGTTTAGCTAGTATGCTCTTCTTCTACTTGCTACTATTTGTTCTTAAAGTATATAAGTTTAGCTTTAGTGTAATCTATATATTTATTATTATAGTCTTATCTATTAGTATTAGTAAGCTTAATTTAGGGTATATTAGTTATACTAACTTACTAGTTATTAGAGACTAGTTTCTAGTCCTTTAGCTTCTTATATTCTCTAGTATAGTGTCTTATCTTTTTATACTAGAAGCACTTAATACTCTTTTTATTCTTAGGGGCGCTTTATTAGTTAGTATTAAGCTCTATTAGCCTGCTATAGGTGCCTTATAATATATTTCTATTATATTATTTTTAGCTAGTATTAGCTTACTAGTTTTTCTAGTATATTCCTTATAGCTATTGCTTATTCTTTTTATAGTATTATTTATAGAGATAGTTATTAATCTTAACTGTAATCTCTATATACTTACCTAAAGCGTTAGGCTAGTTATATTTAATAAGTTAGTCTTTAATATTATCCTTAAGTCTATAATAGAATACTGCTATTAGAGGTTTATTATCCTAGTTAAGGTGTAAGGAGACTTGTTAGAATATAGTAGTATATTATAAGGCTAACCTAGTCTATTAGAGGGCCTTAAGCTATTATTTATTTGCTTATTCCTTATTTAAGTCTCTAAATGCTTCTTTAAGTGCTTCCTTAAACTTCTTATAGTTTTAAAAGATCTGCTTAGTTTTATTATCCTAATCCTTTTTATTATTAGTTAGATAGTCCTATATAATAGGTTTAAACTATACTAAAGCTAGTCTACTAAGAAGTAAGGTAGTATAGAGGACCCTATTATAGCTAGAGCTAAGGTCCTAGAAGTAGTATAGAATATATGCTTTTATCTAGGTTAGAAAACCTCTAAGCTTCCCTTTATTACTATTAAACTTATTAGGCTTCTCTAGTTTAAATTATAGTAGTCCTAGCTATAGTTAGTTTTAAAGTTCTTTATTCTCCTTTATAAGGTATTAGAAGGTATATTATATCTCCTCTATACTTATAGCAGGTGCTAAAGCAGTAGATCTAGTAGGCTATTAAGAAGCTATTATTCCTATTATTAGTACTATCTAAAAGCTAGGTTACTTACTAAATAGAAGTAGTTAATATATTATAAGCTTATCTTCCTAGAAAGCAAGTAGGTCTTATAATAGCTTATTAGAGCATTCCTAGAATATTAAGAGCTAGAGGCCTAATTAAGTAAGTAAAGTAACTATAGAATAGTAATATAGTATATTATATAGTTATATTATAAGAGACTTAGGAGTCTTAAGCAGTATATTAATTAAAGGCTTTAAAGTCTTTAGTAGAATAATCCTAAGATTATTATATAATTAACTACTAAAGAGTAAGGAAAGAAGTATCTATTTGCTAGGTAAAGTCCTATTCTTATATAGCAAGTAATCTTTTTATCCTGTCTATAAGGGGCGCCTGTTCTAAGGGGGCGCGCGCTCTAAGGGGTGTGCGCTCCTAGGGGCGCTTGCTCTAGGCAGGCATTGCTTCTTTATCTTATTAGTCTGCTTATATAATCCTTTCTATTATTCCTCTAGATATGTTTATGCTATTCTGCTATTCTTCCCTGCCCTATAGGCGCCTATCCTGGCCTGCGGCGGTCTAATCTGTAATATAGCCCTCTTGAACAGGCTTGCTATGTAGAGGTGGAACACAGAAGGCAGCATACGCTAAGACTATACCTGAACAAGACGTACAAGGCAAAGGTGTGTAACAAGACCTATAACACGAAGGCGTCTATTAAGACCTATAGCACAAAGGCGCCTAACAAGCCTAGAAAGGGCAATCCTGTCAGCTGTTTCTTCTATACCTGTGAATATGTTCCTAGAAAGGGCTTCTTAGCGTATCTTAATAAGGAACATTAAAGCAGGGGTATCTTCGAACAGCTGTTCCTATATCTAGAATTCCAGAAGCAGAGAACCGCCTAAAACACAATGATAAACAGGTATCTGAAGTAGATATCCTATGTGCTAGAAGCATGTTATAAGCCTATCTGCCTATGTTATAGATTAGACCGCTAAAGGCTAAGATAGGCGCCTGCAGGGCGGAGAGGAACGGCAGAATGACACGGACATATCTGGAGGAACAACAGAAGGGATTACATAAGCAAACTAATAGGACAAAGGAGCAACGCCTGCTTAGAGCGAGCGCCCCCTTGGAATAAGCGCCCCTACAGACAGAACAAAGGGATCACTTGTTATATAAGGACAGGTCTCTACCTAGCAGATAGACACTTCTTTCCTTACTCTCTAGTAGTTAATCTTAGGATTATTCCACCAGAAACTTTAAAGCCTTCAGTTAACACACTGCTTAAGACTTATAAGTCTCTTATAATACGACTATACAACATACTATATTACTATCCTACAGTTACCTTACTTACTTGTGTTATAAGCTTGTCTTCCTAGAAGGCAAGTAAGTCTTATAATAGCTTGTTAGAGCGTTCCTAGAACGTTAAGAGCTAGGGGCCTGATTAAGTAAGTAAGGTAACTATAGGACAGTAATACAGTATATTATATAGTTGTATTATAAGAGACTTAGAAGTCTTAAGTAGTATATTAACTAAAGGCTTTAAAGTCTTTAGTAGGATAATCTTAAGATTAGTGTATAATTAACTACTAGAGAGTAAAGAAAAAGAATAGCTAGATATAGAGTAATAACTATAGTTTATATACTTCCTTATCCCTCTTAGACTGTTTAGGACTAATAGTTGTCTCTTATTAGTCCTAACTAGGACTGCTTATAGACTGTTCTTAGCCCTGCTTAGTCCTCCTTGCAATTAGCCTGTCTCTTTCCTTTATCTCTTATATTATTCTACCTTTATTCTCTGCCCTGCAGGCGCCTATTCCCTAACCTGCAGCGTCTAATCTATAATATAATTTCCCCTCTCCCTAAGAGTTAACCTAACAACCTATAAAAAGGCCTAGTTACCCCCTTTGCTAGGTAAGTTTATATCCTCCCTCTTGCTTTTTCTTCCCTACTAATCCTTTCTTTATAATGCTAGATTATATTTCTAAATGTTATATTCCTTCTATATCTGATTGCAAGCGCTGTAAAGTTAAAGCGCTCTCTAATTATATTTTTGCTAAAGGGAAGGAGGGCGAAATGCCTTATTTGTATTATTACTAGGCGAAAAAGAAGACTGCTTGTCTTTTCGCGCTAGGTTCCTCCTATTATTTCTTATATGTTTATACAAAGGTGTTCTATAGTAGTCCTTCTATTGCTCCTGCCTGTTTATTGCTTCTTCTATCCTTTCTTTTGTTTTTTGCTAACCCTTTTTAGTTTCCTAAACTATATTTAAGATAAAAAGAGTTAAAGCTAAGATAGATTATGCTAAGGAGGAGATAGAGGTGTTAATAGGTTGTTTGTCCTGTTTATGTTATTAGCGCTAATCCTTTAAAGAGCAGAGTGCTAAGCTCTTTAAGTAAGGGAAAGAGGGTCTAGTTAAGGACTAAATAGTGCTAGATACCTAGGAAGCTATTAGCAACCTATAGTCCTTAGGTGCCTTTAGTTTAGTTAACTAGGACACTATTAGGTTAGATCTAACCTTAGATCTGTTAGTTAATCTAGATATTTCTAGTAGTACTTCCTTAGAAGTTGTTAGCAGTTTACTAGGTTCCTAAGTAGTTCCTATATATTATTGTTATATAGGAAGTTTTTCCACTTTGTTAGGTATTTAACTTTTCTATTATTGTTAAGTATTAAGTCTAAGATCCTTTCTACTTTATACTCTAGCTCCTTAGTTTCTGTATAGATTATGTCTTCTATAGGTATATCTTTATATGCTAGTTTAAGCATTAAGATATAGAAAACTAGGTGTATTTTTATAGTGTCTAGAAGTTTAAGTTTATAGTTAACTATAGAGATTTTCTTCTAAATCTTAAATAGTCTAATTTTCTTAAAATCAAGTTTATCGCTTAGTTAGTATATACAGATATTTTTTTATAAAAAGTAGATCTTATCCCCTCCCTTTAGGGTTAGTCCCTTAATCCTCTGTTAGTCTGTGTATTTTGTTATCCTTTGCTAGATAAAGCATAGCTCTATTATAAGCTATTAGTGTAATTCCTTTATCCTTAATATCTCTAGGATTGCTCTTTCTACTTCTAGTTATAGCTTTAAAAGGTCGCTGCCTATCTAAGGCTTAATTCTATAGTTTGTATAGAATAGTATTATCCTTATGCTTTCTAAGATGCTGCTATTATAGGCTGTCTAGGCAGTAGGTAGTAGTTATACCTAGTTATCCTACTCCTAGTTAATATAGCATTATAGGTACTGTTCTAAGATCTAGTTAATCCTTTTAGTCTGTCTGTCTGTTTGCAGGTAGTAAGCTGTTAATAGCTTATACTTTGTTCCTTTAAGGTCTATTAGGCTGGTCTAAAAGTTAGATATAAACACTAATTCTCTGTCTATAATAACTTCCTTTAGTAGGTTATAGTTGCTTATAATATGCTAGTTAAATATATACGCAAATTATATTGCAGTTATAGTTTCTTAGTATAGGATAAAGATTATATACTTTATAAGCCTATCTATAATATTAAGGATACTATTATACTTAGTGCCTATTGCTAGGTCTTTTAATACTAGCAGCTTTATAATAAAGTCTATGCTAATTAATTCCTATAGTGCCTCTAGTACTAGTAGCAGTTATAGTTATCTATATAGTTTATATTATATAGCTTTTGTCTGCATGTATATATTATATTTGCGCAGTATCTCCTTAGTATGCTATCTTATCCTTAGGAACTAATAGTCCCTTAAAATCCTCTAGATAGTCTTTATAAGTCCTAGATGTCTATAGAGAGGCAACTTATAAATCCCTTAAACAAGTTCCTTAATTACCTCCTGCAGTATAAAGATCTTCCTATGCTTCTTCTAGAATTGCCCTTCTTATTGCAAGTTAAGGTTACTAGTCAGCTTAGGGCTTTGTTTATAAGCTGTAAGGAGTATATCTATCTATTTTATATTATATGTAATAGTGTAAGTAGCAGTAGCAATAGCCAGGCTTTTATCTTCTTATGCTTAGAGCAGTGCTATTAGTTCTATAACTGCTTTTTAGAAGTAGTCTAGTTGTCTGCTTAGTGCGTCTGCCCTCCTATTCTAACTTCCTTTTTAGTATATAATTTAAAAGTTAAATTCTAATAGGAATTCCTACTATCTAACTTATTATCTGTTAAGTTGCTTAGTAGTAGTAAATGCTATAAGGTTGCTATAGTCTATATAGACTATAATAGTATACTAGGCCCTAAAAAGGTAGTGTTTCTATTCCTTAAAGGCTTCTATAATTACTATTATTTCTTTATTAGATACTAGGTAGCGTATCTAGGTGCTGTCGAATTTTTTTAATATAAAGGCTATAGGGTATAGGTTTCCTTCCTTATCCTATTATATAAGTTATACCCCTATTCTAAAGTTAGATATATTAGTTTTAACTTTATATAGTTCTTTAGGTTTTATAATTTTCTATACAGGTTCTTCTATAATAATTTATTTAGTTGTTTCTATAGCTTTCTATTATTCTAGGCCCTATTCCTATTTTATGTCTTTCTTTATAAGGTCTATTAATGCTTTAACGTTAAGCAAGTAGTGTATAATATATTATTAGTAATAGTTGTATAGTCTAAGGAATCCCCTAACTTCCTTAACTATAGTTAGCATAGGCTATTCTAATATAGCTTAGACCTTTAATTTCTATATGCTTACTTCTCTATGTTAGATAATATATCTAAGGAACTTAACTTCCTTAATATAAAAGTAGTATTTCTTAGGTTCTACTAAGAGGTTTGCACCTTATAGTCTCTTTAAAACCTTATAGATATATTGCTTATATATTTCTAAGTTGTCTAAGTAAACTAGGATATTATTAAGGTAAGCAAATATAAAGTTGTCTAGGTACTCTCTAAGTATATTGTTAATTATAGCTTAGAAGGATGCTAGGGCGTTTATAAGTCTAAAAGGCATAATAAGGTATTTAAAGTGTCTATACTTTAAGTTAAACGCTGTTTTCTACTTATCTCCTTTCTTAATCCTAATTAAGTTATAGGCACTCTTTAGGTCTATTGCTATAAAGATTTATACTTACCTAATTCAATCTTATTACTTATTAATCCTTAGTAGCAGTGTTTAGTCCTTAGTTGTTGCTTTATTAAGCAGTTAGTAATTAATATAAGGTTATAATTTAGTTATATTCTTTTTTAGTACCTATAGGATTAGGTATCCTGCTAGGGATATTAATTGTTATATATATCCTTTTGCTAAGTTATTATTAACAAATTTCTTCTCTGCTGCCTGTTATTGCTTATTAGCTAGGTATAGCCTATATTTCTTAAGTTACATTCCTTCTTTTAAAGGTATCTTATAATCCTATTCTATATATTAAGGTAGTCTAGTGTCTAGTCTTCCTTAAAATACCTTTATGTATTAGTGGTATTCTTTTAGTACTCCTTCTAGCATATTATGCTTTGTTAGTTTAGATCCTGAATATCTAATACCTTCTTATTATGTTACTGTAATAAGCAATCTTATAAGGTGTGACTTATATATAGGGTGTCTTTATTATCCCTCTCTAGTAGCTAAGTCCTTTATGTTCCTTAGGCTCTAAGTTAGTTTGTCTTCCTAAAATAGTTAGCTAGTTGCCTAGTTAATCCTTAGGTTGCTATTCTTTAGCTATAGGATTCCTAGAATCACTAGATAGAAAGCAGTCCTAGTGATATTAAAGCAGACCTATTCCTTCCTAGTTCCTATAGTTAATATAAGGTGCGCTGTCTTATGCTAGACTATCCTGCTATTATAGGTTGTTAGGCTGCTGTTAAATATTATAAGTAGGTAAGGTTCTTCTTTTTATATCTATAGTAGTTAGCAATAGTTAATAATTTATAGTGCAATATAGTTTCTATTTAATCTGCTGTCTATAAGCGCTTTTATAAGGTTCCTATTAATTTTAATATTTAAGATTAGATATTGTCCTAGGTTCTATATTGCAAGGCATTTTACTATTCCTTAGCAGTTCTACTTCTGCCTGCTAATTAGTTTTTTAGCTATGTTATAATAGTGTTCTTGTAATCTTTGTCTGTCTGGTTTATGTACCTGGTTAGTAGGCTATCTAATATTTAGATAGCCTCTATAGTCCTCTTCTAAGTTTTTTCTTAAATGTTTATAACTTATTATATAAGTTCTGTAAGTGCTTCTTCCTTATTATAGATCTTCTTCTATAATCTCTAGATGCCTTTGTCTTTCCTGTTTATTATATGCTATAGTTATACGATTTTGTTGCTGTTTTTGTTAAGGGTCCTTTGCCTAAAGATATATATAGTGCAGTTCTTTCTTGCTTCTGCTGTCTTAAGCTATTAGATTTCTTTATCCTTAGTTTTATAGTCTTTATAGCTATTATCCTTAAGCATATCCTAAGAGTTGTCTAATTCTTTATAGGTTAAGGGCTTAGTCTTAACTACCTTCTAATCCTGTTATAATTCCTCCTCTTAATTAAGGTTCTTCTAGATTAATTTCTTATAGTTGTCTTATTATTCTAGGCTAGTTGCTTCTAGATATAAGTAGATACTTGTTAGTTATTCTAGGGCGCTGCTTTCCCCTTTATTGTTTTTTATAAGTATTAACAAGAGGCTTTCTAGCTTCCTCTAATTCTGTTTCTCTATAAGCCTTTTAGCTATATTTTATCTCTAGTACTTGCTTAGGTAGTTCTCTGCCTCTTAGGCAAGTTATTTCTTATTTGCCTTATATCTAGTTATGTTTATAGCTATAGTAGCTATAGGTGGTTAGTTCTCTTTGTTATTCTTGTCTTTAGGTACTAGGCTCTATTCTAGTAGTTAGGTTCTAAAGTTTTCTTCTTCTCCTCCTATTTTAAAGTTAAGGTTAACTAGAATGTTTATAGTTAGTAGCCTGTTTTATAGTTTATAGATATATCTATAGACTTTAAGGAATAGGGTTATATTATTCCTTGCTATATACAGGTATGCCCTTTAAAGTTTTATAACTTCTTTAAAAGTCTTCTTAAGCTATTCCTATTAAGGTGCTAAGGGAAACTATTCCTTGTTATATAGAAGCAACAGAATAGTCCTAATAATCGCTTAGTCTTTATAGCGCTAAGCCTAGATTCTGTCTACTAGTTCCTAAGGTCCTGTTTCTTTGTTATCTTCTATGCTAGGTTAGGGACTGTTTTTAGGTTTTTTAAATTCTGCGATTTCCTTAATTTATCCTTGCTCCTAATTATAGGCGTCTTAGTATATTAGGCACTCTTCTAATTCATATGCTGTCTAGTGCTTAATAGCATGTTCTAGTGTTACAGATTAGACGCCACAGGCTAGGAAGCAGGCGCCTGCAGGGCAGAGAACAAAGGCAGAATAATATAAGGAATAAGAGATAAAGGAAAAGAGACAGACTAATTATAAAGAGGACTAAGCAGGACTAA
>JAMAJV010000070.1:0-10188 GCA_023628835.1 Sordariomycetes sp. S4602
GAGAGGATTAACTAGATCTTAGAATAATATCTATAATACTATATTAACTAGAAATAGAATAATTAGGTATTACTATTACCTATAGCCTAGATAGTTTATAATAGTAGTATCTTAGAAAGTATAAGAATAATACTGTTTTATATAAACTATAGAATTAAGCTTTAAATAGATAGCAACCCTTTAAAGCTGCAACTAGAAGCAGAAAAAGCAATTCTAGAAATATTAAGGATAAAGGAATTATATTAACAGCTTATAACAGAACTATATTTTATCTAGCAAAGGATAATAAAATATACAGACTAACAGAGGATTAAGGGACTAACTCTAAAGGGAGAGGATAAGGTCTACCTTTTACAAAAAAACATCTGCACCTACTAACTAAGCAACAAACTTAATTTTAAGAAAATCAGACTATTCAAGATTTAAAAGAAAATCTCTACAGTTAACTATAAACTTAAGCTCCTAGACACTATAAAGATATACCTAGTTTTCTATGTCTTAATACTTAAACTAGTATATAAAGATATACTAATAGAAGATATAATTTATATAGAAACTAAAGAGCTAGAGTATAAAGTTAAGAAAATCTTAGACTTAATACTTAACAAAAACAACTAGGTTAAGTACCTAACAAAATAGAAAAACTTCCTATATAACAACAATATATAGAAACTATTTAAGAACCTAACAAACTATTAATAGCTCTTATAGCAGTTTTATCTAAAAAACCCTAACTAACTATAGGGCTATCTAGGACACCTCTTATAGCGTTAATAACTAAGAGGTTAAAACCTAGGTCTAGGCTAATAGTGTCCTAATTAACTAGCCTAAAAGCACTAAGGCTCTACACCTTGCCTACTGCCTGCTAACGCTTTACTATAGTAGACTAGGATTCTACTAGCTTATCCTCCTCCTATATCCTATGCTTAAAGAGTTTAGTCCTATAAGAATAAACAAGGGACTTTTGCTTCTAAAGACAGGACAGACAAGCAAGGCACTTAGTAAGATTAGACTTAGCCTTTTTAAGGTCTAAATTAAGATGTTTCTGCTAGTCTAGGTTCTAACAGACTAAGGAAAGATCAGTAAGGAGAAACAGAGGATAGCAGAGAAGGAGAACAAACATTAGGAAGCTACTAGGTTACTATTATAAGGTTTATAGTCTTACACACAACCTTTATACTACTATAAACAACTACCCTTGCAAGGAAGTATCTAATATACTTTCTTTGCCTTAAAACAATAGGAATAAGGCATAATTAACTAACTGTTTAGACAGATATAATTAGCTAAAGCAGATTTATAAAGGGAGTTAGAATTTAAGGATTTCTAAACCCTGCTAGATATAGTATTAATATATTATAGGCAAAAAGAAAAGAAGAACAGGGGAACCTATAAAGATAAAAGACTAGGCCTCTTTATAGGTTATTAGGTTAACTCCTAAAGAGAGGGGAAATTATATTATAGATTAGACTACTATAGGCTAGGAACAGGTGCCTGTAGGGCAAGGAATATAGGCAGAATAATAAAGAAAGACAGGAGAAGTTCTTATATAAGCTAGCTAATAAGAAGAGAGGCAAACAGGCAATAGGCAATTATTACCCTACTGCCTATCACCTGCTATAGGATTAGAGGAACAAAGGTAATAGGCAACTCTTAAACATTACCTACAGTCACCTAACAAAGGAGCTACTCTCTATATAAGACAGGGTCTTCACCTAGTAGCTAGACACTTTCTTTTCCTTACTCTCTAGTAGTTAATCTAGATCTAATACTTAGATTACTAGAGACTTTAAGACTTTTAGTTAAAGCACTGCTTAAGACTTATAGTCTCTTATAATATAACTATATAACATACTATATTACTATCCTATAGTTACCTTACTTACTTAATTAGGCCCTTAGCTCTTAACATTTAGGGAATGCTCTAATAAGCTATTATAAGACCTACTTGCTGTTATAAGCTTGTCTTCCTGGAAGGCAAGTAGGTCTTGTAATAGCTTGTCAGAGCGTTCCCTGAACGTCAAGAGCCAAGGGCCTGATTAAGTAAGTAAGGTAACTATAGGACAGTAACACAGTATGTTATGTAGTTGTATTGTAAGAGACTTAGGAGTCTTAAGCAGTGTGTCAACTGAAGGCTTTAAAGTCTCTGGTGGGATAATCCTAAGATTGTTGTATAATTAACTACTAGAGAGAAGGAAAAAGGAATAGCTAGATATAGAGTAATAACTATGGTTTATATACTTCCCTGTCCTTCTTAGACTGTTTAGGACTAATAGTTGTCTCCTATTAGTCCTAACCAGGACTGCTTATAGACTGTTCTTAGCCCTGCTTAGTCCTCCTTGCGATTAGTCTGTCTCTTTCCTTTATCTCTTATTCCTTATGTTATTCTGCCTTTGTTCTCTGCCCTGCAGGCGCCTGTTTCCTGGCCTGCGGCGTCTAATCTATAATATAATTTCCCCTCTCCCTAGGAGTTGACCTAACGACCTACAAAGAGGCCTGGTTACCCCCTTTGCTGGGTAAGTTTGTGTCCTCCCTCTTGCTTTTTCTTCCCTACTAATCCTTTCTTTGCAATGCTAGATTATATTTCTAAATGTTATATTCCTTCTATATCTAATTATAAGCGCTATAAAGTTGAAGTGCTCTCTAATTATATTTTTGCTAAAGGGAAGGAGGGCGAAATGCCTTGTTCGCGTTGTTACTAGGCGAAAAAGAAGACTGCTTGTCTTTTCGCGCTGGGTTCCTCCTGTTGTTTCTTATGCGTTTGTGCGAAGGTGTCCTGCAGTAGTCCTTCTATTGCTTCTGCCTGTTCGTTGCTTCTTCTATCCCTTCTTTTGTTTTTTGCTGATCCTTTTTAGTTTCTTAAGCTATATCTAAGACAAAAAAAGTTAAAGCTAAGATAGATTGTGCTAAGGAGGAGATAGAGGCGTTAATGGGTTGTTTGTCCTGTTTGCGTTGTTAGCGCTGATCCCTTAAAGAGCAGAGTGCTGAGCTCTTTAAGCAAGGGAAAGAGGGTCTAGTTAAGGACTAAATAGTGCTAGATACCTAGGAAGCTATTAGCGACCTATAGTCCTTAGGTGCCTTTAGTTTAGTTGACTAGGACGCTGTTAGGTTAGATCTAACCTTAGATCTGTTAGTCGATCTAGGTGTTTCTGGTAGTACTTCCTTAGAAGTTGTTAGCAGTTCACTAGGTTCCTAAGTGGTTCCTATATATTGTTGTTATGTAGGAAGTTTTTCTACTTTGTTAGGTATTTAGCTTTTCTGTTATTATTAAGCATTAAGTCTAAGATCCTTTCTACTTTGTATTCTGGTTCTTTAGTTTCTGTATGGATTATATCTTCTGTAGGTATATCTTTGTGTGCTAGTTTAAGTATTGAGATATGGAAAACTGGGTGTATTCTTATAGTGTCTAGGAGTTTAAGTTTGTAGTTGACTATAGAGATTTTCTTCTAAATCTTGAATAGTCTGATTTTTTTGAAATTAAGTTTGTTGCTTGGTTGGTATGTGTAGATGTTTTTTTGTAAAAGGTAGACCTTATCCCCTCCCTTTAGGGTTAGTCCCTTAATCTTCTGTTAGTCTATGTATTTTGTTATCCTTTGCTGGATAAAGCATAGCTCTATTATAAGCTGTTGGTGCAATTCCTTTATTCTTAATGTCTCTAGGATTGCTCTTTCTGCTTCTAGTTATAGCTTTAAAGGGTTGCTGCCTGTCTAAGGCTTAATTCTATAGTTTGCGTAGAATAGTGTTATCCTTATGCTTTCTAAGATGCTGCTGTTATAGGCTGTCTGGGCAGTAGGTAATAGTTATACCTAGTTATCCTGCTCCTAGTTGATATAGCATTGTAGGTACTGTTCTAAGATCTAGTTAATCCTCTTAGTTTGTCTATCTGTTTGCAGGTGGTAAGCTATTAATAGCTTGCACTTTGTTCCCCTAAGGTCTATTAGGCTAGTCTAAAAGTTAGATATAAACACTGATCCTCTGTCTGTGATGACTTCCTTTGGTGGGTTGTAGTTGCTTATAACATGTTGGTTAAACATATGTGCGAACTGTGTCGCAGTTATAGTCTCTTAGTATAGGATAAAGATTATGTACTTTATAAGCCTATCTATAATATTAAGGATGCTGTTGTACTTAGTGCCTGTTGCTAGGTCCTTTAATACTAGCAGCTTTATAATGAAGTCTATGCTGATCGATTCTTATGGTGCCTCTGGTACTGGTAGCGGTTGTAGTTGTCTGTATAGTTTGTGTTATGCAGCTTTTGTCTGCGCGTATGTGTTGCATTTGCGCAGTATCTCCTTAGTGTGCTATCTTATCCTTAGGAACTAATAGTCCCTTAAGATCCTCTGGATGGTCTTTGTGAGTCCTGGATGTCTGTGGAGAGGCGACTTGTGAATCCCTTAAACGAGTTCCTCGATTGCCCCCTGCGGTACAAAGATCTTCCTATACTTCTTCTAGAATCGCCCTTCTTGTTGCAAGTCAGGGTTGCTGGTTAGCTTAGGGCTTTGTTTATAAGCTATGAGAAGTGTATCTGTCTATTTTGTATTGTGTGTAATAGTGTAAGTGGCGGTAGCGATAGCTAGGCTCCTGTCTTCTTGTGCTTAGAGCAGTGCTATTGGTTCTGCGGCTGCTTTTTAGAAGTGGTCTGGTTATCTGCTTAGTGCGTCTGCTCTTCTATTCTAACTTCCTTTTCAGTATATAATCTGAAAATTAAACTCTAATAGGAATTCCTACTATCTGACTTGTCGTCTGTTAAGTTGTTTAGTGGTGGTGAATGCTGTAAGGTTGCTATGGTCTGTATAGACTGTGACAGTGTGCTGGGCCCTAAGGAGGTAGTGTTTCCATTCCTTGAAGGCTTCTATAATTGCTATTATTTCTTTGTTAGATACTAGGTAGCGCATCTAGGTGCTGTTGAATTTTTTTGATATAAAGGCTACAGGGTGTAGGTTTCCTTCCTTATCCTGTTATGTGAGTTGTGCCCCTATTCTAAAGTTAGATGCGTTAGTTTCGACTTTATATAGTTCTTTAGGTTTTGCGATTTTCTGTACAGGTTCTTCTGTAATAATTTGTTTGGTTGTTTCTATGGCCTTTTATTATTCTAGGCCCTATTCCTATTTTGCGTCTTTCTTTGTAAGGTCTGTTAATGCTTTGATATTAAGCAAGTAGTGCGTGATATATCTTTAGTAATAGTTGTATAGTCTAAGGAATCCTCTGACTTCCTTAACTGTAGTTAGTGTGGGCTATTCTAATATAGCTTAGACCTTTAATTTCTGTATGCTTACTTCTCTGTGTTGGATGATATGCCTAAGGAACTTGACTTCCTTAATATAAAAGTGGCATTTCTTAGGTTCTACTAAGAGGTTTGTGTCTTATAGTCTCTTTAAGACCTTATAGATATGTTGCTTGTGTGTCTCTGAGTTGTCTAAGTAGACCAGGATGTTGTTAAGGTAAGCAAATATAAAGTTGTCTAGGTACTCCCTGAGTATATTGTTGATCATGGCTTAGAAGGATGCTAGGGCGTTTGTAAGTCTGAAAGGCATAATAAGGTATTTAAAGTGTCTATACTTTGAGTTGAATGCTGTCTTCTACTTGTCTCCTTCCTTAATCCTGATTAAGTTGTAGGCACTCTTTAGGTCTATTGCTATGAAGATTTATACTTGCCTGATTTAATCTTGTTGCTTATTAATCCTTAGTAGCAGTGTTTAGTCCTTAATTGTTGCTTTATTAAGCGGTTGGTAATTGATATAAGGTTGTAATTTGGTTATGTTCTTCTTTGGTACCTATAGGATTAGGTATCCTGCTAGGGATGTTAATTATTGTATATATCCTTTTGCTAAGTTATCGTTAACAAATTTCTTCTCTGCTGCCTGTTGTTGCTTGTTGGCTGGGTATAGCCTATGTTTCTTAAGTTGCGTTCCTTCTTTTAAGGGTATCTTGTGATCCTATTCTGTGTGTTAAGGTAGTCTAGTATCTAGTTTTCCTTGAAATACCTTTGTGTATTAGTGGTATTCTTCTGGTACTCCTTCTAGCATAGTGTCTCTTGCTAATTCAGATCCTAAATATCTGATGCCTTCTTGTTGTGTTGCTGCGATAAGTGATCTTATAAGGTGTGACTTGCGTGCAGGGCGTTTTTATTATCCCTCTCTAGTGGCTAAGTCCTTTATATTCCTTAGGCTCTGAGTTGGTTTGTCTTCCTAAAACAGTTGGCTAGTTGCCTAGTTAATCCTTAGGTTGCTTTTCTTTAGCTATAGGATTCCTAGAATCACTGGATGGGAAGTAGTCCTGGTGATGTTAAAGCAGACCTGTTCCTTCCTGGTTCCTGTGGTTAATATAAGGTGCGCTGTCTTATGCTGGACTATCCTGCTATTATAGGTTGTTAGGCTGCTATCAAACGTTGCTAGTGGGTAAGGTTCTTCCTTCTATATCTATGGTAGTTAGTAATGATTAACAATCTGTAGTGCGATGTAATTTCTGTTTGATCTGCTGTCTATAAGCGCTTTTGTAGGGTTCCTGTTGATTTTGATATTTAGGATTAGATGTTGTCCTAGGTTCTATGTTGCAAGGCATTTTGCTGTTCCCTGGCGGTTCTACTTCTGCCTGCTAATTAGTTTTTTGGCTGTGTTGTGATGGCGTCCTTGTAATCTTTGTCTGTCTGGTTTGTGTACCTAGTTAGTAGGCTGTCTAACATTTAGATAGCCTCTGTGGTCCTCTTCTGAGTTTTTTCTTAAATGTTTGCAACCTGTTGCGCAAGTTCTATAAGTGCTTCTTCCTTGTTATAGATCTTCTTCTATAATCTCTGGATGCCTTTGTCTTTCCTGTTTATTGTGTGCTGTAGTTGTGCGATTTTGTTGCTGTTTTTGTTAAGGGTCCTTTGCCTAAAGATATATATAGTGCAGTTCTTCCTTGCTCCTGCTGTCTTAAGCTGTTAGATTTCTTTATCCTTAGTCTTGCAGTCTTTATAGCTGTTGTCCTTAAGCATGTCCTGAGAGTCGTCTGATTCTTTGTAGGTTAGGGGCTTGGTCTTAACCACCTCCTAATCCTGTTGTAATTCCTCCTCTTAATCAAGGTTCTTCTAAATCGATTTCTTATAGTTGTCTTGTTATTCTAGGCTAGTTGCTTCCAGATACAAGTAGATGCTTGTTGGTTGCTCTAAGGTGCTGCTTTCCCCTTTGTTATTTTTTGCAAGTATTAATAAGAGGCTTTCTGGCTTCTTCTAGTTTTGTTTCTCTGCAAGCCTTCTGGCTGTGTGTTGTCTCCAGTACTTACTTAGGTGGTTGGCTGCCTCCTAGGCAAGTTGTTCTTTGTGTCTATTGCGTTTAGTTATGTTTATAGCTATAGTGGCTATAGGTGGTTGGTTCTCTTTATTATTCTTGTCTTTAGGTACTAGGCTCTATTCTAGTGGTTAGGTCCTAAAGTTTTCTTCTTCTTCTCCTATCTTAAAGTTAAGGTCAACTAGAACGTTTATGGTTAGTAGCCTATTTTATAGTTTGTAGATATGTCTATAGACTTTAAGGAATAGGGTTGTGTTGTTCCTTGCTACGTGCAGGTATGCCCTTTGAAGTTTTATGACTTCTTTAAGAGTCTTCTCGAGCTATTCCTGTTAAGGTGCTAAGGGAAACTATTCCTTATTGTATAGGAGCGACAGAATAGTCCTAATGATCGCTTAGTCCTTGTAGCGCTAAGCCTAGATTCTGTCTACTAGTTCCTAAGGTCCTGCTTCTTTATTGTCTTCTATGCTAGGTTAGGGACTATCTTTGGGTTTTTTAAATTCTGTGATTTCCTTAATTTGTCCTTGCTCCTAATTATAGGCGTCTTGGTGCGTTGGGCACTCTTCTAATTTATATGCTGTCTAGTGCTTGATAGTATGTTCTGGGGTTTGGCTGATGCGCTCTTCTTCTGCTTGCTGTTGCTTGTTTTCAAGGCGTATAAGTTTGGCCTTGGCGCAATCTGTGTGTCTGTTGTTATAGTCCTATCTGTTGATGTTAGTGAGCTTGATTTAGGGTATGTTAGTTGCGCTGACTTGCTGGTTGTTAGGGACTGGCTTCTAGTCCCTTGGCTTCTTGCATTCTCTGGTGTAGTGTCCTATCTTCTCGCACTGGAAACACTTGATGGTCTTCTTGTTCTTTAGTAGGGGTTGGTGGTTAGCGTTGATTTCTATAGGTCCACTGTGAGTTCCCTACAAGGTGTTTCTGTTATAGCGTTTCTTTGCAGTGTTAGGGTACTATGTCTTCTGTGTTAGGTTTGCTATAGGGGTCTGCTGTCCTTGCTTCTAGAGTTGTTGCTAGTATTGCTAATTGTCAATCTTAACTGCTATCTTAACATATTTGTCTAGAGTTGCTAGTAGGTCCTCCTTATAGAGTTTATCCTTAATAGCGTCCTTTAGGCTATTATAGAAGGTCTCTATTAGGTACTGCTAGTCCTACTTAAGGTAGGCTGTAATCTGCTTAAACCTAGCAGCATAGGATGTTGCCTGTCCTTTCTGTTAGAGGTTCTTAAGTTTGTTTATCTTGGTTCAGGCCTTGTTAGGTTCTCTGAAAACCTTCTGGATTGCATTTTCAAAGTTTAAGTAGCTTAAAAAGACCACCACAGTGTTAGGGTTTTATCGCGTTAGGTTTCCTTTGCTCTCCAGGAAGTCCCTTAGTGTTAGTTCAAACTAATTAAGAGTATCCCCTGCGAGAAAGCCTGCTACGCAGACTACCCTGTCTGCTTTGGTTAGGATACTTCCTTAGTAGAAGTGCAGGAAGGTCCTTATTTGTGTAAGGAATCCTTAGAGTTGGCCCTTGTTTCTGTCGAATTTCTTAGGTTAGGCGATGCGGGCTTTAGGAGCTGTGTTAATAGCTGCTCCTATTGTGCTTCTTTCTATGAGCTGTCGGTTAGCTTCCTGAAGTTAGGCTTTAGTCTGCTCCTTTGCGTCCTTGCAATTGGCTAAGTCTTTTATGGCTTTGTTGGCGATCTCCTTCTGCTTCTTCTAACTGTTGTACATGTTGTTGGTGCGCTTGGTCTCTTTCTGCTTTTCGGCTTCTATGGCCTGGAGTTTTTCTATGAGTTGCTCCTTTGTGTAGGCTGGGGCCTTGGAAGACGACGCGCTATTGTTGTTTCCTGCTATGTTTCCTATTGTTAGTACTGTCTGAAAGCTAGGTTACTTACTAAACAGGAGTAGTTAATGTGTTATAAGCTTGTCTTCCTGGAAGGCAAGTAGGTCTTATAATAGCTTGTTAGAGCGTTCCCTGAATGTTAAGAGCCAAGGGCCTGATTGAGTAAGTGAGGTAACTGTAGGATAGTAACACAGTATGTTGTGTAGTTGTATTGTGAGAGACTTGGGAGTCTTAAGCGGTGTGTTAACTGAAGGCTTTAAAGTCTCTGGTGGGATAATCCTAAGATTGTTGTATAATTAACTACTAGAGAGAAGGAAAAAGGAATAGCTAGATATAGAGTAATGACTGTGGTTTATATGCTTCCCTGTCCTTCTTGGACTGTTTGGGACTGATGGTTGTCTCCTATTGGTCCTAACCGGGACTGCTTGTGGACTGTTCTTGGCCCTGCTTGGTCCTCCTTGCGATTGGTCTGTCTCTTTCCTTTGTCTCTTGTTCCTTATGTTATTCTGCCTTTGTTCTCTGCCCTGCAGGCGCCTGTTTCCTGGCCTGCGGCGTCTAATCTGTAACACTTGCCTTCTAGGAAGATAAGCTTATAACATAAACATTTAAGAGAAAACTTAGAAAAGGGCTATAGAGGCTATCTAAATATTAGATAGTATACTAACTAGGTATATAGACTAAATAGATAAAGACTATAAGGACGCTATTATAACTTAGCTAAAAAACTAATTAGCAGGTAGAAGTAGAACTGCTAGGGAATAGCAAAATGCCTTGCAATATAGAACCTAGGATAATATCTAATCCTAAATATTAAAATTAATAGGAACCCTATAAAAGCGCTTATAGATAGCAGATTAAACAGAAACTATATTACACTATAAATTATTAATTATTACTAACTACTATAGATATAAAAGGAAGAACCTTACCTACTTATAATATTTAATAGCAGCCTAACAACCTATAATAGCAGGATAATCTAGCATAAGACAGCACGCCTTATATTAACTATAGGAACTAGAAAGGAATAGGTCTGCTTTAATATTACTAGGACTGCTTCCTATCTAGTGATTCTAGGAATCCTATAGCTAAAGGAAAG
>JAMAJV010000071.1:0-10146 GCA_023628835.1 Sordariomycetes sp. S4602
TTCTAAGATTAGAAAACTATATTATCTTAATATAAAGGTTCTTAAGCCTAAGATAAATAACCCTATAAAAGAACCTATACCTAAAACCTATATCTTCTTATCAAATATAGAAAACCTTATATATAACTGCTTTAGTTACTGTAGGAATAATAGCCTACTAAAACTAAAAGAAAACACTATAGGATTAGATACTAGTCCTAATAGAATAGATAACTATAAAGTATGCCTTAGGGCTAATCTATAGAATACTATATATAAAACTAGTACTAATACTACTACTTATAATATACTAGACAAAATATATAGTGACCTTATAGGCCCTATATCCCTTGCTAATATATTTAGGAATCGCTATATTATAATATTCCTAGATTTAAAATCTAGATATCTAGAAATAGATCTACTAAAAACTAAGGATCAGGCCTTAGAAGCCTTTAAGAGATATAAGGCTATAAACAAAAATAATAATAAAACCTATACTATAAAGTTAATAAAAAGTAATAATAGAAGGGAATATATTAATAAGGAATTTAGATCCTTTCTAGATTCTAAGGGGATTATATATGAATTATCTAGCCCTTATACACCTAAACAAAATAGTAGGGCTAAAAGAATAAACTAAACCCTATTTTATAAGATTAGAGCCCTATTATATAACTCTAATATCCCTATATATCTATGGGGAAAAGTAGCTAAAGCAGCTACCTATTTATATAACCGAACCCCTTATAGCTCTATAAACTATATAACACCTTATCAGTTTAGGTTCTCTATAAAACCTAATATATCAAATATTCGAATCCTAGGCTCTATAGTCTATTTTAAGAATAAAGGAAATAATATAAAGAAACTAGACCTTAGAGGTCTAAAAGGAATCCTAATTAGTTTCTCTAATACTAGTCACCTATATAAAGTCTAGGATATAACTAAAAAACGCTCTATCTATACTAGAGATATTACTATATTAGAAAGGAATTATTTGCCCTCTAGTCCTAATACTTATTAAAAGCCTATATCTACTAGATATACTAATAATAATAATACTATTATAGAAATATAAAAACCTAAATCTAATACTAATACTAGTATAGAATCTAGTAGTAATTCTAATACTAATACTAATATAAAATCTATTAATAATTCTAATACTAATATTAATATAGAACCTAGCTCTAATAACTAAAATATAACTAATATAGACGAACTAGCAGACCCTACTATAGGATCTTAAAATTTAATTAGTTCTAATACTACTAGCTCTACTAGAACTATAAACCTTCCTAATATAAATAATAATATAGACAAATTATCTTAGGATTATATCCTTATATTAAACCTATATAATATAAATAATAAGCTTAAAAATTATAAAGAGGCTATATCTAGTCCCTATAAAGATATATAGTATAAGAGTAAAAAAGAAGAACTAGATAAATTAGAAAACTAAAAAACCTAGGACCTAGTATCTAGTATCCCTAATAACTAAATCCCTCTAGGAACTAGATAGGTTTATAAAATAAAAACTAATAATAATAATAACCCTATAAGATATAAGTCTAGACTAGTAGTATAAGGCTATAATCAAATAATAGGTCTAGACTATCTAGATACCTTTGCTACTATATATAGACCTAAATCTCTTAGACTATTCCTTATATTAGGATTAAGTTTAGATTAGTCTATATTATAATATAATATAAAGAATGCTTTTGTATATTCTGATATTAATAAGGATATCTATATAAAACTACCTACTAGTTATAATAATATATACCCTACTAGAAACTATAATAAGGATAATCTATTCCTAAAACTAAATAAGGCCCTATATAGCCTAAAACAGTCTCCTAGACTTTAGTACAAATACCTATTTAATACATTTAAGACCTTAGGGTTTTCTAAATACCCTTATAATAAGGGTGTTTTTATAAATAAAGCCCTGAAAATTATAATACTAGCCTATGTAGATGACCTAGTTATTCTAGGGCCTTCTAAAAACATTATACTAGAAACTATGCAAAAAGCTGCAAAGACCCTTAAGATTTAGGAACTAGGGGATATAAATACCTTCCTAGGAATAGAAATAAAGAGAATAAAAGATACTATAACTATACATTAAACCAAATATATAAATAACCTTCTAAAGAGGTTTAATAAGCAAAATATAAGGCCTTCTAAGACCCCCTACTCTATAGGTCTAAAACTAAGAAAATTAGACCTAGAATCTAAAAAAGAAGAAATAACACTATTTTAGCAACAAATAGGATCTCTATTATATGCCTCTATAAAAACTAGACCTGATATAACATATGCAGTTAATAGGCTATTATAATATACAAATAATCCTAGTAAGCAATACTAGGCTGAAATAGATAAGATTAAGGGTTATCTAAACAAATACCCTAATCTAGGGATAACCTATATAAAAGAAACTAATCCTATAAATTTATTTCTTAAAGGATATAGCGATTTAGATTATGCTAATAACCTAGATAATAGAAGAAGTACTACTGCTTATACCTTCCTACTAGGATCTAATAACCTTCTATCCTGGAATAGTACTATACAGAAAACAGTAGCTCTTTCTACTACTGAGGCTGAATATATGGCCCTAAAAGAAAGTACAAAAGAAGCTATATATCTAAATAACCTTATAAAAACAGCTAGAGGCTTTCTAGACTTTAATATACCTAACAATATACCTATTATATTTGAAGATAATCAAAGTGCCCTAAAACTAGCTAATAACCCTGAATTTCATAAAAGAACAAAACATATAGATATAACCTATCACTATATAAGGGAGAAAATTAATAATAAGGAAATAGAGATTTTCTATATACCTACTAAGGATCAAGTTGCTGATTCTCTAACTAAACCTATAACTTTACAAACCTTTGAATTATTTAAAGAATATACTAATATTTTATAATATCTACTATACCTTATATATTAGAACTAGTAGAATAATAACTATATAGTAGCCTCTGACATAGGACCTATATTAGAGGCTATTAACTTATTTTTACCTTTTACTAAAGGTTATAGATTTGATTCCTATAAAGAAATTTTTTGTTTACCTACACTTATACATATATATATATATATACCTAACTAAGATACTAATAATCTATATCCCTTATACCCTGTATATAGATTACAGGGGGCTATTAGAATAGGTAGCCCTATTCTAGTAGTAATCTTAGTTAAGGCTAGACTAGGCTAGATTAGTATCTATCTGCCTGCACTAGCCTGCATTAGCCTTAGGCACCTGCCTGCATTAGCCTACATATATCTCTGCACTAGGCTGCACTAGGCTGCATTAGCCTGCATTAGCCTGCATTAGTCTGCAGGCACTAACAGGCCTGCAGGCACTAGTCAAAACATAACCTGCAGCAGACTGCCCAAAACCACTAGAACCTATAGATCCTGAAAACCTAAAACAGGGACTGTTTCTAAACTACTAGGACCTATAGATCCCGAAACCTAAAACAGGGACTGTTCCCAAACTACTGGGACCTATAGATCCCGAAAACCTAAAACAGAGACTGATCCAAAGTACCGGAACCTATAGATCCTGAAACAAGGGATTGTTCTAAACAACCAGATACCTATAATTCTGGTATCAGGCTGATAGGTACATATTCAGCCTGAATATCTATATAACAAAGGCATTGTTCCTGCTAGACTAGATAGAACAACAATACAATTTCTCTCTCTTATATACACACCTTACTAGTGCCTTCTAAACCCTCTGTAAAAACCTAACAATAGTCTTAAGTTCCTAGTTGTTTATATATTTGTTATTTCCTATATTCCTAATATTTATAGCAATATTACTATTATAGCCTCTTTATAGGTCTGCTATGCTTAGTAGTTCTATAATTTCTAGGTTTAGCTTTTCTATTTTCAAAGAGGTGTAATAATTAGCAGTCTTATAGTAGAAGGAGTATTATATAGCTAGAGCAAGTAGTAAAGTTAGTAGTAATAATAGTAGTTTTATTAAATTATATATATCTCTTATATATATATATCTTTATAAGTATAAAGTATATATTAAGTATATATATTACTAAAGGGGCTAAGTGCTTTAGCGCTATTCTATTACTACTATATTACTATATCTTTAGCTCTATTAATACTTTTATCTTAGTCTTTAGGAAGATTTCTCTAATAAGATTAAATTTAGAAAGGCAGTCCTACTAAAGTACTTATCTTACTATTATAGCTACTAAGCCTCTTTACTTAGTAGCTACTATAAGTTTATAAGTATTATATATTAGTTAGAAAAGCCTAAATAAGGGCTTTAAAGTAATTACTAGGTAGCTAAGGATAAAGTAAGTAGTAGTTTTATTATCCTCTTTATATTAGCACTTAGGGGAGTCTACTTTAGGCATACTATAAAAGTATAGGAATACTATAAGCCTAAAGCGCTTAGTATATATCTAGACTAGCAGGGAGCTCTAGTAGTATAGAAAGCTACTATATTTCTTCTTTACTTTATATAGTCCTATAATCTCTACTATAAGGGTTCTAAAGTATTAAGATAGTTATAGTATAGTAGTATAAAAGCAGGCCTCTTATTTAATATTAATAACCTAGCTTAGTATAAAGTTCTTAGCCTATTTATTATACTAGCTAGTAGGCTATTAGATAGCATCTTATAGGTTTTTAATATAGTTAAAGATCTAATTAAAGTTATAATAGAGCTACTATATAAACTCTATAGCTATAGTATATTACTTAAAGCTATAGGCTCTATATATAAAATAGAAGTCTATTAGTAAGTATTCTATTTTAGTTTTAAATAGCCTAATTAGAGTAGCTTTATATACTCTAGTTATATAATAGAGGGCCCTATTTTATAGTAGTATAAGCGCTTTAGCTAGGCTATAAAAAAGTCTATTTTAAAGAATATAGTAGTAAAAAAAGAAGGACCTGTAAGTAATAGTGCTATATATAACTATAGTATAAACTTAGCAAGCATATACTATATTTACTTTATAGATACTTCTAAATATAGTAGTAAAAAATAGGATCTAGCTTTAGTAGTATCTTTTAATATATTTAAAGTATATATTCTAGTAAAGTTTCTAGTAGATCTAGACTTTAAGAAAATATATAGACTCTACTAGCTAAACTATTGTTATAATATCCTATATTATACTAGTAATCTTAGCTAAAACAACTAAATATAAATATATATATATACTTAGAATATAATAATATAATATATCTATATAAATGCATATAACTTATATAAGACTATATACTAAAAATATGCTAATATAGAAGCTATAATAATATAAGGTGCTTTGAAATCAAGTTTACCTAATAACTTACTATATGCTATTTTACCTGCATATATGATTTTATTAAGTAGAACTAGGCATCTAAAGGCTATAGTCTTATACTAAGTATTATAAATCAAATACTGAAAGAGGTAAAGCGCCTATTAATAATCAGATTAGAGTTTACTAGCTAAACTCTAATTTACTATAAAAAGAGACACACCCCTAGGTTCTAGATTCCTTCCTCTCTCTCTTATATATATACACACACTCTTCAATACAAGAACAATCCTAATATTATCCCTTATTATCTATCTATTATACGTTATATATACGTTATCAATACGTCATATATACGTCATCGATATATAACCTAACATATATATATCCCTATAACCCCTAATAAGTATACTAGAAGCCTTTCCCTAAGAGATCTTCCTATTACACCTAGATATAGAAGCAAATAACCTTATATTATATATAATATATGCTGTGGCTGCTGTATTTAGGATAAATTGGGGGTTTTTGGTTCCTTTATAGAGGTTATTAGTATTTGTTATAGAATTATAGGGGTTTTGGTTATTAGGGTATACCTTATTAAAATCTAGATCTATAAGATCTATATCACTATATAAAATAGTGATATCCTGATTCTAATAATTAGGCTGATTTGAATTAGCTGAATTAGGATAAGAGGATTCAAAATCCTCCTTAAGGGCCCTTTGAGCTATAAAAGCTTCTTGAATTTGTTCCCTTTCTTTAGCTCTAGAAGGCTGATTTGACTGATTTTGAGGGTTCTTATAAGGTTTTGAAACCCTATTATCCTAAGAGTTAGGGGCCTTCTTAGGGAATAAGAACTAGCAATTTGATTCTATATGCCCTTCCTTTTTGCAGTTTTTGCAGTATTTTCCTTTTGTAATTTTCCAAGGCTTCTTTCCCTTATAAGGGGTTTTAGAAGAAGAAGAAGAAAAGAAAGCCTAATTAGGGCTATAATCTAGCCTTCTAGCTTTATCTAGAATAGCTAATATAAGGCTATTAAATATATAAGTATTTAAATTTCTTTAAAGCTTAGCAGTTATATTTGCTATAAAGCCTTTAAATATATCTCCTAGATTACTAAGCACCTAGGCTATAATAATAGTCCTAGGAAGCTCTAGGTCTCTAGTAGAAAGCTTATTATTAAGCTCTTTAACCTTATTTAGGAATTCTTCTATAGAAGAAAACCTATCTAAAGTAGAGCTAAAAAATTCCTTTATTAGAAGGAATTTAGAGGAAAACCCTATAGGATTATAGATCTATTCTAGGGTAGTCTAGGTCCTATAGGCTAATTTAGCGTTTTTAATTTGTATAAGTGGCCTATCTTCGCATAGAAGCTGAATCTTAGCTAGGGCCCTTTTTGATTTTTCAACCTGATCAGGGTTTTCAGGTTCCCTAGATATAGAATCTAGGTAACCTTCTTTGATTAGATATGCTGAGGCTTGAACTTTCCAAATAGGATAGTTTGCTAATCCCTAAAGTCTAGGGAGAGATAGGAAGGTTTTGGTAGATAACATTGTTAAATAGTTTTGAAAATCAACTAATAGGTATATAGGTTGATTTATTAAATAGTCTGGAAATAGACTAATAGAGGCGTATAAGTTGAATAGTTGATATTCTAATAATTAACTAATAGGTATATAGGTTGATTTGTTAAATAGTCTGAAAATAGACTAATAGAGGTGTATAAGTTGAATAGTTAATAATTTGAAAATTAACTAATAGGTATATATATAGGTTGATAGGGGTAGGGCCTTGTTCGTATAAGGGCTTCTTCGTGCCTGTAATCGTTTTAGGTCTTATAAAGGCCTTGTTTTGTAAGGTCCTTCTTCCTTAAAAGGGAAACGCATGCGGCCTTATATAAGGGTTATAAGGGCTTTTTACTAATTATAGGGCCTTATCTTAGATAAGGGCTTTTTCGTGCCTATAATCGTTATAGAACTTTTTATAGGGGAAGGCCTTATACTAGATAAGGGCTTTGTTATAATAGAAAGAATAATAAGATAGTCTAAAAATAGACAAAGGATTGTATCTTAAAGATAGGGCAATCTGGGCTTATAACCTTTTAGGTTTTTACAGAGGGTTTAGAAGGCACTAGTAAGGTGTATATGCAAGAGAGAGAATTGTATTGTTATTCTATCTAGTCTAGCAGGAACAATGCCTTTGTTATATAGATATTCAGGCTGAATACATACCTATCAGCCTGATACCGGAATTATAGGTATCTAGTTGTTTGGAACAATCCCTTGTTTTAGGATCTATAGGTTCCAGTGGTTTGGATCAGTCCCTGTTTTAGGTTTTCGGGATCTATAGGTTTTAGTGGTTTTGGGTATTCTGCTGCAGGTTATGTTTTGACTAGTGCCTGCAGGCCTGTTAGTGCCTGCAGACTAATGCAGGCTAATGCAGCCTAGTGCAGCCTAGTGCAGAGATATATGTAGGCTAATGCAGACAGGTGCCTAAGGCTAATGCAGGCTAGTGCAGGCAGATAGATGCTAATCTAGCCTAGTCTAGCCTTAACTAAGATTACTACTAGAATAGGGCTACCTATTCTAATAATATACTTATAAAAAGCTAAGAGTTCCTTTAGTAATAAAGGGTAAAGGGGACTATATAGAGGTTTTGCTTCTAGCTTAAGTTTAATATAGTAGACTATATTAGGATAGAGAGGTTATGCTCCTAATATATTATCTAAAAGTATATTAGAAAACACCTGCAATTTAATAGAGATTCCCTTAGGTCCTATATTAGGCTTAGTATTATTATCTTCTAGTATTAGTAGTAAGTTAATATTATTACTAATAAGGAAGATATAGGCCTTATTCTTATTCTTCTTTAGAAACTTCTATATTAGCTTAATAAGTTATACCTTCTAATTAATATTAAACTACTACTAGCTCTTTTGGCTACTAAAGTAGATATTATAATAAGTAATAGTAGTATTAGATAGAAGGACTAGGTTAGGACTTAAGTCTTTTACTGCTATATAGTTATAAGTAAATTATTAGTTTATTCCCTATAAATTAGTAGTATTAATAGGGACCTAGAATACCCTATATATAGTAAGGGGGGGAAAGGATAATACTTTAAGAATTAGCAGTAAGGACTTAGCTATTCTAAGATGCTATACTTTAGTAAAAGCTAGGTTAATAAGATCTGCTACTATATATAAGTCTAGTAATACTCTAGTGTTTACTTATATAGTTCTAAGAGTCTTTATAGTTATTTTAAAGATAGGAGTAACTAGGACTTTATTTTTAGACTTAGTAATAGTAGACTAGATTACTAAGTCTAAGCTTTTCCCTACTTCTTAGCCCTCTAAGGGTATTATAGTAGGAAGTAAGAGTTACTATTATATCTATAGTAGTATAGTAGCTTACTATCTCTACTTAGGGGGTTTATTATTATCCTCTTAGTAAAATACTAGCTTAATAATTAGGATAAAGGTATTAAGGAATACTAATCCCTAGTATAGTATTACTTCTACTACTTCCTTAAGGAAGGTTAGAAAGAGAGTAAAAGTATATTCCTTTACTTTCTTACTATACTCTAGTATTATTCTGTAAGTATAACTATAGTAGCTTAAGTCTTTAAGAGCTCTTCTACTCCCTTTATAATCTAATCTTAGAGGGATTTTATTAGCTTAGCAAAGAAGCTAAGAGCCTAGTCCTTCTTAAGTTAAAGTTTAAATTCTTTTTTTAAGGAGTTAAAGTAGGTATTAAACTTCTAAGGGTCTTAGCTATTATATTATTAGGTACTCTTAATTGCAATTATAGTAATAGGCTTTTAGAATAGTATATTCTAGACTAGAGTTTTAGTAAATTCCTTAAAGTATTTCTAGTTAGATATATAGACTTACTATTATAGTAAAGGCTAAACTTTAAGATATTACTGCTATTTTAATTAATACTTCTTATCTATATATTCTTAGGTAAGGATAATTTAGGCTAAGTATTTTTTATATTACTATAAGTAGCTATTAAAAGCTTACTATAAGTTATAGAGCTATACTTTCTATTTCTTAAAACTGCTTTTTAGAGTAAACTTACTAATATTCTTAATATTTATTCTAATATTGCAGTTATTACTTAAGGATAACAAATTATAGCGTTATTAATAAGGTTAAGCTAAGGGTTTGTTATTAAGAGTATAATATAATTGCTATTCCTATTCCTTTAGGCGCTAGAGTTCTTCTAGGGCTATAATATACTATTAGACTAAGCGCTAAATTGCTTTAATACCTATAATATCTAGGGACTAGGAGTCTCTTAATAATACTACTAGTATTATCTCTAGCTATAAGATAGAAGTTAACTCTAATAATATGCTAGCTTATACCCTAAGAGCAGCTATTAAGTTGCTATTATCTAGATAGGTTATTTTTAATAGTTATAGATTCTTCTCTATAGCTGCTTAATAACTTTAGTATATTAATACTATAATACTTTATAAGTAATTATAAAAGAAGTATTAGAATTATTAGGATAATAGTATCTCTAAAGAAAGGATAATTAGGAATAGGTATATAGTAACTTTATTTAAAACTAATGCTTAACTAAGAGGGAAAGGGTATTAACCCCCTAGCAATTCCCTAGCGTTTCTATTTATATGCTGCTAGGTTATATAGGTGGTGCCCTACTAGGTTAGGGGCTGTGGCAATTCTCTAGCAGTACTCTACCTTAGCTCTGGCTAAACCCTGGTATAACCCTATGATTTTCCTAGTTATATAGCGATACTGTAATATAAATAGTCTGAAAATAGACTAATAGAGGTGTATAAGTTGAATAGTTGATATTTTGAAAATCAACTAATAGGTATATAG